>SRQA01000866.1:0-15324 GCA_018360365.1 Claviceps citrina | reverse complement strand
GTGGGAGGTCGATGTGCGGGATGAGGCGGCGCGGGGCCGTGGCGACGACGACGGCGACGGCGACGACGCCCGCCCCGTGAGCGTCGTCACGTCCGACGTTCTCGTCAATGCGGCCGGCCTGGGCGCCGTGGACGTGCACAACATGATTGTCCCCCCCGCCGATCGCAAGACGCTCTACTACGCCAAGGGCAACTACTTCTCGTACTCCTCCTCCTCCTCCTCCTCCTCCTCCTCCTCCTCCTCCTCCTCGCGGCCCGGCATCTCGCGCATCTCGCGCCTCATCTACCCGGCTCCCAGCCCCGGCGCCGCCGGCTTGGGCACCCACCTCACGCTCGACCTGGCCGGCCGCGTGCGCTTCGGCCCAGACGTCGAATGGGTCGACGACCCGGCCGATCTGTCCGTCAGCAGGGCCCGGCTGGGGCGCGCCGTCGACGAGATCAGGACGTATCTGCCCGGTGTGGACGAGTCCTGTCTGGAGCCCGACTACGCGGGCATACGGCCCAAGCTGTCATACAAGGGCGCCGGGCAGATGGGCGGCGACAACTTCAATGATTTTGTCGTCAGGCTCGAGCCCGGCTATCAGGGGTGGGTGAATTGCCTGGGAATCGAGAGTCCTGGCCTGACGAGTTGTTTGGCCATTGGGGAACGGGTACGGCAGCTACTCTACGGCCCTGTGACGGGCGAGATTTGAAGACGGGACCGAGGGACATCAGGATGGGCCAGACAGACAAAAATCATGCCTGCAGCTTTCTTCTCCTCGCTCTTCTCAGAAGCTCATTTTTGGAAGTCCTCATACAAACAAGTCTGGCACCAGCTGTTGCCCTAGAACCCATATCCAACAACCGAATCAGTGTCCATCAACTTTTTGTCTCCCCATCCCACCTGTGTTGTTTGTTTGTTTGTTTCTTGTTATCGCTGCTGTCGTTGTCATCTGCATCCCACCTTCACCTCCCATGTCGACACGGCCCTGAACCATAATCAGAAAACAAGAAAAAAAGTAGCCACGTGCCAGCCGGCAAACAAACCCCGTGAAGTAGACCAATTTCCATATGCTCCCCTCGGTGTTACCATGCAGACAAAGAACCTGGCTTGAAGCGTCCTCGACACATCTAGAAAAAAAAAAAAAAATAACAAAGGCCGTCTCGTCTCGTCTGCGCTGGAAAAGCCACGTGATACAGGTGACGACACGGGGAAAAGAAAAAAGCGCAGTAGCACTAGACTGCGATCCAAATCCAAGCCACAACGCCGCTAATTGCCGTCCATTACAAGTCGCTGCAGAAAGTTTCGTGGACTAAAAAAAAAAGAAAAAGACAAAAAAACAAAAAACCCGTTCATGTCCCCTTGGCGTGCTAATATAACAGATATCGCAAAAGAACGACGTACTCGATGGTCGAGGTTGCTCACTCTTGGCAACGCCATTCCATCCATGGAAACCCTGCCCTCTGGGCAAAACGACATCACGGACTTAGCTCATCGTAATGCTGGGACAGAACTTTCGCCCATGAACATTGACGTGTAGTTCATAAATGCCGTTTTGTGCCCCAACAAATCTTGACATGCAAAAATTAGCCACAGGCTCTCCTGCTTCTCACTTCACGAGCAAGGGACAAGGGTGGCGAGAGGATCAGAGACAACTTACAGAGTACGGCCATCCTCGGACCAGGCCAGACCAGCCGTATTGTCAGGAGATGGCGGCACTTCAAAGACTCCGTGATCGGTTGCCAGCGTCCCTCGGATGGCGCTTTCCTCCCAACGATTTACGACCTGGTTTGCCAGTGGTATGAAAAAAGAGGAGTCTTCGTTTTCGGCTTCATACGACGGCCGCTCTCTTGCTTGGAGGATCTCAAGCACATTGAGATAGGAATTGTCCTGCCGATCTCTCCGGTCTCGCATGGCGGCCACCGTGTCTCCAAATCTGTCTATCCAGCGCTGATCTGGCCGCCTGGGCGGTTGAGTTGTTTGATTGCCGTCGACTCCTTCGCGTATAAGCTGCCGCGTGTTACGAGTCCTCTCCTGCTGCTGTCTCTCTCGTTGTTCCCGATGTGAGCCAAGAATGTCGCTCATGGCCCGACTGGTGCTGCTACTACGTTGCCGTGGGCGCGGTGATGTCTCGCCATCCCCTTCTGCATGGGAGCGAAGGGTGGCGAGGTACAATCTAGTTAGGTCTGATTGAACACCGCGAGATCGTCCTTCGGTTTCTCTCGGGGTTGCCCGTTCACGCCTCCGTCGATCGCCTTGGATTGCTTCCAAGACAATCGTTTCAGTTGCTGTGAGGGGCTGATTGAGGGTCCCCAAGATCTCGGCTGGTCGACGAGCACGTGTGCTGCCAGAAGGTGGTGATCGACTGACCCGCCGTTCGGGAGTGTCGTCCAACAGTCGAGGATCGATACTGTTTCGGTCCAATATGTCAATATGTTGAAAGCCACCCTCCGCATTGATGTCAACAATCTGACGAATCATGAAATTGCTCCTCATGTCAGCAAAGCCTACATGGCCCCTGTCTTCTGTCCATGCCAGTATATCAAACGGCCCAGGACAGAAGGCCATATCGCGTATGGCGCCAGGGCCGCTCTCAGGACGAGACGATTTGAAAGTCGTGACAAGGGGCTCTGCATAGGAGTCGAGTAATAGCGTTGTGTCGAATATGGATATGGTACCATGCTGGGTTCCAATCGCCAAGTACGCACCAGAGGGCGAGAAGCATGCTGCGAAGCTGCCACGACTATCCGAACGATCATCCTTTCTTTGGCTCTTCAAAAGAAACCTCTGCTTCTGTTCCCACCGGTACACCCTAGTATGCGGCGACCCTTCTGCTGGCGAATCTTTGGTTTCAGTCCGTGCATGGACATACAGATAGGGATCATCAAGGATACCAATCATGATTCGCCCATCTGGAGAGATGATGGCTCGGTTGACAAAATCGGGATATTCCACGACCTCCAGAGGGTCCACCTTGTCATTCTGGTCAAAGTCTGCGAGGCTGACGAGGATGACGGTCTTGTCGTTGTTAGCCAGCACAGCAACTGGCTCCGTGTACGTGCCGGGAAGTGGGTCAGAAGACGGCGGGAACCATAGTGTGATACAGTTGACGCGGTCCTTGGCAAGCTTCATACTCTTTGCGATCAAACTCTTGCTGCTGGATCGGCTAGCGTGGGCGAAGAGAGCCAGCAGAGACTCGTCACGGTCGGGTCCATCAAGACTCAGGCGGTGTCTTGTTTCGGCATCGAGATGCACTCCTAGCACCGGCTGCCTATTGCTCTCCATGGCCTCGTCCAATTTGATGGCGACGAACTCACCCGTCTCGCTCCCACAACAAAGCCAGCCATTGTCGGCGACTAGGCATCGAGGGGCAAAGGTCAGGAGCTTGATTGTCTCGCATTCGTTTGTAGCGGTGTTGAGCCGTTGTACGTGGTTGCTGCCATTTCCGCCGGGAAAGTAGACTATATTGCGCTTCTCTGCACTGATTAGCGATCGCAGCTGCCAATGTCTAGTAGATACGATTCGTTGTCAGTAGCTGCATGACGCAATATAGAAGTGATGGCTAAATACGCACTGCGATCGGACAGGTATCCGATAATGGTTGCGTCCATCTCTGGATACTATGCTCTCGGTGGGATAGCACCTGTGACCATCCGGGTTATGGGTTAGTTTTCCAGTGTGACTTGAAAAGCCCACCAGCCAAGGCACTGGCCAAAAGCATGGTGTGTTCTCGTGGAGGGACAGGAATGAACGAACAAGCCATCATCATGGCTGGCCATGTTGGATGCCAGTGTCCGATAGTAAGTCCAACCAAGCACGCGACGAAGACCCCCCTTTCTGCAACGGGCAGCGCAGGCTGGTGTGTGCAGAGATGCTGTTCGCTTTCGAGATCGGATCCAGGGCAACTAGGGGTAGGTGTTTCGATGTCCAAGGCCCCCTGAAGCCCGGCTTGACATAACAAAAGTATCGTCAACCGAGAGGCGCGGGCGAGCCGGTATGAGAGCGTCGAGTTGCCCCATACGATACTGTCGATGACAGGAAGGTGAATGACCGGAGCCAAGCGGCGAAGGTGGCAGGAACGACCGCAGAGGAGAGTTGTAGTGAACTGGCGGCGCAGGAAGTTGAGTAAGAGACGTCTTAGACAAGGTCCGACGGCCCAATGTGAGGTGGCGGCGGTGATGAAGTCGTCGTCGTAATTACGTTATGCACAGAATTGTATGATGTGGATGGTCTGGCCAGTGCGTCCATTGGCGTGACGGGGGTGCTGCCAAAAGAAAGGAAGACACGGCCCCAAAACCAAAAACGGCACGGACGTTTTGCGGCTCTCGGGTGGCACTGGCAGTAGCGGGAAAGTGCTCCCTGCAGCGAGGTGCTACGTGCTAGGCGCTAGGAGGTAGCGTTATAAGAGGTAGGCGTTAAGAGGGAAGCGCACCAGTGACCACCGCGGCACGCCGCACCAGGAGACGGTGCTATGTACATTCCTCGGCTTGACTAGTCCCAGCTTCTTGACCTCGCAACAGTCGTCTAGTATCTGTGGCACCAATGTCGTGTGCTTGTCTGACTGTGATTCCAGAAACATGCCGCCGCCGTGTAGAATGCCTTCAAGAACATTGGGTGCAGCATCGAGACTCGAAGGGCAACGGCGACCGGGGCCTTTCTTGCCCGAATAAAACTTGATGACGAGCGCATTGGCTAGCAACTTTGGCGGAACGTCCACGCGTTCTTCGCGGACCAACATTAATCCGGCCCAAAGTGCCCACACCAGTGGAGACCTCCTTCTCTACTCGCCTCCTTCCTTTGGCTTCTATGGCGGCCTGGGGTCATCCATTTTTTCCATCCATTTTTTTCAGGCCCGAAAAAAATTGATTCTTCCTTTCCCCTTCCTCATATACTGATTGCATCCGCTCACAACTGTCACACCCTCGTACTTTTCTCCCTTTCCGCCCGTTGGTGCGCGCTCTTGATTATTCATCCTTGACCATTGTAATAATATCTCGGTCATATCATCACATTCAAAATGCTGGCCTCGCGTCTGTCACGAGCTGTAAGTTTTGGGCGCTGCTTGGCAATCCACCCTGGGACCATGACGACAACCGGCGCATCGTTGTGACATGAGCTAATTCGCCTTTCCATAGCTTCCCAGGGCGACCCCCATCACTGCTCGCTCCGCCGCCTTTGCCAGATCACCACTGGCTACCAGGTTCGCCCGCTATGAGTCCACCGCGGCCGATGGCGAGAAGGTGCAGGGTTCAGTCATTGGTATTGATTTGGGCACCACAAACTCTGCCGTCGCCATCTTGGAAGGCAAGGTCCCCCGCATTATCGAGAACTCAGAAGGTGCTCGAACCACACCTTCAGTTGTTGCTTTCGCCGAGGACGGCGAGCGACTCGTCGGTGTTGCCGCCAAGCGACAAGCCGTCGTCAACCCCGAGAATACCCTGTTCGCAACCAAGCGATTGATAGGTCGCAAGTTCACCGACGCTGAGGTTCAGCGCGACATCAAGGAAGTCCCCTACAAGATCGTTCAGCACACCAATGGCGATGCCTGGGTCTCTGCCCGTGGTCAGACCTACTCTCCCTCCCAGATTGGTGGCTTTGTCCTCAACAAGATGAAGGAGACCGCCGAGGCCTACCTGTCCAAGCCCGTCAAGAACGCCGTCGTCACAGTTCCTGCCTATTTCAATGATGCGCAGCGCCAGAGCACCAAGGATGCTGGCCAAATTGTCGGTCTGAACGTTCTCCGTGTTGTCAATGAGCCTACTGCTGCTGCTCTGGCCTATGGTCTTGACAAGGATGCCGATCGTGTCGTCGCTGTTTACGATCTTGGTGGTGGCACTTTCGATATTTCCATTCTCGAGATCCAGCATGGCGTCTTCGAGGTCAAGTCGACCAACGGTGACACTCACCTCGGTGGTGAGGATTTCGACATTCACCTGGTCCGACACATGGTTGCCGACTTCAAGAAAACTTCCGGCATCGACCTGACTGGCGATCGCATGGCTATCCAGCGTATTCGTGAAGCTGCTGAGAAGGCCAAGATTGAGCTGTCGTCTTCTCTCCAGACTGACATCAACCTGCCCTTCATCACTGCCGATGCCTCGGGTCCCAAGCACATCAACATGAAGCTCACTCGCGCCCAGCTTGAGAAGATGGTCGATCCCCTCATTACTCGTACTATTGAGCCTGTCCGTAAGGCTCTCAAGGATGCCGGTCTTCAGGCCAAGGACATTCAAGAAGTTATTCTCGTTGGTGGAATGACCCGTATGCCCAAGGTTGCCGAGTCCGTCAAGAGCATTTTCGGCCGTGAACCTGCCAAATCTGTCAACCCTGACGAGGCTGTTGCCATTGGTGCTGCTATCCAGGGTGCTGTTCTCTCCGGCGAGGTCAAGGATCTGCTTCTCCTCGATGTCACTCCCCTCTCTCTTGGTATTGAGACCTTGGGAGGTGTTTTCACCCGCCTGATCAACCGCAACACCACCATTCCTACCAAGAAGTCTCAGACCTTCTCCACCGCCGCTGACTTCCAGAGCGCCGTGGATATCAAGGTGTACCAGGGCGAGCGTGAGTTTGTCAAGGATAACAAGTTGTTGGGCAACTTCCAGCTTGTTGGCATCCCTCCCGCTCACCGCTCGGTTCCCCAGATTGAGGTCACTTTCGATATCGACGCTGACTCTATTGTCCACGTGCACGCCAAGGACTTGGCCACCAACAAGGACCAGTCCATCACCATTGCTTCTGGCTCTGGCCTTTCCGACAACGAGATTCAGCAAATGGTGGAGGACTCCGAGAAGTACGCACAAGCTGACAAGGAGCGTAAGAGCGCTATTGAATCTGCCAACCGCGCCGACAGCGTTCTCAACGACACTGAGCGCGCCTTGAACGAGTACGCCGACAAGATTGACAAGACGGAGGCCGAAGGCATCAAGGAGAAGATTGCTTCTCTTCGTGAGTTCATTGCCAAGAGCCAGTCTGGCGAGGGCACAGCTACTGCCGCCGAGATCAAGGAGAAGATCGACGAGCTCCAAATGGCCAGCTTGAACCTCTTTGACAAGGTGCACAAGGCCCGCAATGAGACCAACACTGGCGCGCAAGAGGGTGAGGCCAAGAAGGACGATGAGACCAAGCCTTAAACGGTGACATTCTCGCCAAATGCGTGTCTTCTCCTGCCGCTTGAGAAAAGCAAACGAAAGGAAACAGTACCTCTTCGAATACCCGAGTAGCGTGGCATACCGCGCAGATGCCCCTCGTCCTTTTCTCTTTTTTTTTTTTTCCTTTTTCCTTTTTTTTCTTCTGTAATCTCTTTCAAAACTGTACTCATATTTCGCCTTCCAAGGTGCCATACTTTTTTGCAAGCTGTTTGGCCCATGCCGTCAAAAACCATGGTTTGCGGGAATCAGGCGTTGGAGCATGAAGAAAAATTTTCAAGAGAAGTTCTCTGGGTTGTGTGTTACGATATGAAGATAGCGTGGTATTAGTGGGGGACGTGTTGGATTGGCTTTTATGTACAATGTACTATTTAACTAGATGATAATAAGATATCCCCCCTCTTCATCTTGTTGTCATGACAAACTGTTGCCATGAACGTACTTGCTTGGAGTAGTGTTACGGGATTGTTTTCGTACAGTCATTGCAGCAGCAAGTGTGCAAGCGCAAACGGTTCGAAATCGTCATGATCTACCTTCCTAACCGGTGGTGGAGAAAGGGAGTAGTGGTGGGGGAAAAGGGACGAGCGTGGAGGGAAAATAATACGTTGCGGATTCAAACAACTTGGTCTACGAGGGCTACCCTCCTGAATATGGCTGTGTCTTAGTAGATTTGCAGAGAATTCAGATGGGAAGGGTACAGGAACGGGGAGTGGGCCGAACGTGGTGTTGCAACGGGCACTGAGGCGAGAGAGACATGAATGATCATGGTTTTGTGAGAGGAACGGATTTAGGGGGGCTACGGGTCGGATTCTACGGTGCACACAATTGGGGCGATGATTGTATATGTATGTATGTACATTAGTAGTTTTTGGATCTATTTTTGGGGGGCGGGTGGGCGGCGAGGGCGCTCGGAACGAGGAAAGTCGACTTTGTTCTTGACTTTTTTTTTTCTTCAAAAAAAGGGGCCCCCAACGCTTCCTTCAGCGCCCGAACCCGAACCAGCTCTTCTTCTTGGGCTGCTGCTGCTGCTGCTGCTGCTCCTGCTGCTGCTGCTCCTGGCGGGCGGCCTGGCCGGCTTGAGCCGAGTCAGGCAACGACGACGACGACGGCTGCGACGTCCTGCCGGGGTAGTCGATGTAGTTCCAGGCCACGTCCAGGAAGATGGGCTTGACGGGAATGAGAGCCAGCTTGGGGGGGAACTCGACGAGTCTGCGCAGGTCCACGCGGGGGGGGTACGTGTCGAGCGATTCCAGGAGGGTCGGTGCCACGCGCTGCTTTGCCTCTTTGCGCTCGGCTTCGCGCAGGTTGTGGAGGTGGACGATGGCGCGGTAGCGCTGCAGTTCGCCGTTGACGAGGGTTTGCAGGAAGGAGACGGCTTCGGGGTCGACGTCGACGCTTAGTGGGTGCTGCTGCTGCTGCTGCTGGTCGCTTCTGCTGCTGCTGCCTTCTGGCGGTGCATCATCGGAACGTGCTTCTTGCACGAGCGAGTTGGCATGGTTGATGAGGGCGAGTGTATTGACTGCGGTACCGGCAATGGCGTGCGATCGTGCAATGGAGAGGCATCTTGGGAGGGCCATGGTCAGTGTCGAAAAGGAGGAGGAGTAAGGAATGCTGGGGGGGGGGGGATAAGAACAAGCCATGAACCTACTTGAGTGCTTCAAAGTACTTCTCATAGCGATTGAGCCTGGTAGCGAGCTCTTCATCAGCAGCAACACCCGGCAGTTCTTTTATTGACTGTAGGTTCTGAAGCGTGCCGTCATAAAGAGCGACCTTTTCCTTCAACTTGGCGAGCTTCTTGCTGGTGGGGAGCTCCCTTGTGTTCCTTGCTTTACCCGCGACATCTCCATCCTTGGCCGCTTTCACCCTTCTCCTTCTTCTTCTCGAGTCTAGGTACTCCTCTGGCCCGCCGTCATGTTGACCCGTGAGGACTCGGTTGCGACCGATTCGCCAGCTGACCATCTCATAATTCACCGCTGTGCGGGTGATTTGCAGACTCTGCATGCGGTTGTCGCTCTGCGCCACACCCTCCGCCCTGAGCTCGTCAATGGCCTGCTTTGTTGCGTCGACGGCATCTTGCGTAGCCATGAGGATTTCGTCGTATTTGGCGGCAATCTCGTGTGGTTGCTGGTCCTGGTCCTGGGACCGGGACTGGGCCAGATTGTTGGCGAGATTCGTTTTCGCTGCTTCTACGGCCGCCCACGCCAATGCTATCTGCGCATCTTCAATCTTGACCTCACGGCCGCGCCAGGTGATGGTTCCGGGCGCATTGTCTGCACTGTAACCCAGCTTTGCTGCCTCGTCGCCTTCGGCGAGGATGCTTGGATCCAGGAGATTGATTTCTTGAACGAGGGAAGCGTCAGATCGAGGAAACGACTTCTTTGCAATCGTCGGGATGGGTACGGTACGGGGCGTTTTCGACTGATAGGCGGCGTAGCGGATGGAGGGATCGATGGTGTCGGAGAGCAGGCCTCTGAACAGGTCGCCGTGGCCGGCGTTGGCCAGGGCACTGTATATCACCCGCGAGACGGCATAGCTCTGAAGACACAGTTCCCAATCATGCTTCTCGAAGAGCATGGCACCACGCATCAGTGCGGTGTAGGCCCTTGCCTCGAGAACGTCGTTGGCACTCGCGCCAGTGACGGTCGATGAGAGGGCGTCGACGAGTGTTTGGGCTGTCTTGGCAGCCTTGTTCAGTCGGGAGACAATGTGGGATCGAGCACGCCCAGTGATATCCTTCTGTGCCGCGGTATGGGAAGCCTTGATGCTCATGGCCTGCGCCCAGGCCCGCTCGCTCGTCAGAAGCAGTAGATGGACATTTCTTGGAAAGCACATCAGGGTTAGCCCGATGCAGCATTCGCATTCGCATGCTTGGTGTACTCACTCATTGTTGGCAGAAATGTCGTCCGAGGTGATCTGTTCTCTCTTGTGGAATTTGCCGCGATTCTTGGTCACAATGCCCAGCTTCTTGCGGGAGCTCAACAGTCTCCTGGAAAGTTGGCCGTGATAGGTGGAGTAGTCCCCGCAAAGAAGAGCTTGATCCCGACCGTGGACTACGAAGCTGGTAATGTCCATGATGTGGTCAGGCAGGCCAGCACCCTCTGCTTGCCTTGATGTGGACGAGTCCGCGGTTGTGCAAAGGGACGGTCGACTTCCGACTCGATCGACTATCGAGGCTCGAGGGTCGCTGGTGGTGGTGGTGGTGGGGCTCCAAGACCAGATTCTCGCATCTGGCGGGCCACAGTGCGGACTCCGGAGAGACTCGAGGTTTTCCCAGGTGCTCACGTGTGGAAGCTCACGTGCGGAAGCTCACGTGCGGATGCTCACGTGCGGACGAGTGAGTGCCTCGGGTGGCTGCGCAGGTCAACTAGGCGGCGGGACTTGGGGAGCGGTGGCAGCCAATCAGCGGCCAAGGGGCGCTAAAGTGCAGCCGCGTTGTCGGAGAGTGCAGAGAGCGTCAGAGAGCGTCAGAGAGTGTCAGAGAGTGTCGTGCAGGTGACCTGCACCCCCACTGTGCACCCCACTGCAGCTCGCCCACATGGGCGCTCCCCGATAAGAGCGCCGACTCCAGAGTGCTCACTTGGAAATTGGAATCATGCTCATCTGCTCGCCTCAACGTGCCGACTTCTTTCGCTCCTTCATCCCGCCCAGCTTCCGTTAGCGTTCCATCGCATCTGCAAACTCAACGTCACCACACGCTCGCTGAACGGCACCGGCCCTGCTCCAGAGAGCCACGACCCCTACGCTGATCACCTCGCAGCTCTTCACCATCGTCGCGTGCGGCGTCATCGACTTGGGCGTGACTGTCAAACTCGAACCCTTCCATTCACACAAGGTAGTCAGCGTCTTACCACGCCTCGACCATCTCGACCCCTGGTTTCTCGCCGCCCAAAAGCCTGTGATGAGGAAGGCTACATGCAGCAGATTGGCGTGGTAGCGCCTTTTCCGGTTCTCGTCTGGCTCTGCGCGGCGTAACAAAAAAGAATATATTACATATATATACAAGAGAAAATATCCGACAATACTCCTCCTGACTCGAGGTGCTGCTCGTGCTTCAATAATGTCTTCAAACGGCACATCTCAGCCTCCTCAGTCTGTGGGGTGGCCCTTGAGTGAGACCACGGTCCCGTTGAGAGGCTCGCGACCACCTACTGAGGCTGTGAGACCGTTCACATCTTCACAAAAATCACCACCAGGTGTACCGTCTACTTTCACAGGTGCCCACGGCCGATTATCACATCCTCCAGGTTCCATGCCGGGCTGGAATCCGGCGGCCTTGCTTCAACCGAGCCGTCGAGGCTTCAGTGCCACGGACTTGCGAAACTTACCCTCTGGCAGGCCTCATGCCACACACACACACAGTCAAGCTGCACATGGTCATGGCCGGGCGGCACCTGCGGTCAACGATCAGATGATTTTTCAGTTCACAAGCGCTAGTGACACTTCTTCCAACGGTCATATCAGCGCTTCTTCAACGCCTACCCCACCCAACGGCGAAGTCCCGGATTCAAATGGCACGGGTGTCTGGATAGAGCGTATGAATAATGTCCAAGACCGTTCGACTGTTCCTTATCCCAAACGCCGCAAAACAGAAGACGCCCACGACTTTGCTGCTAAATTCAGCAACGTACCTGTTCGGTCTAGTACCGGCATGCTAGGCGACTATGTCAAGGATAAACGACAAGAGGCCAACGGCCGAGCCGCATGCTCATCAGCACCCATGGTGGACTTGACGGATGGTAAGACAAAGCCTCAAAGCCTCTTCACAGAGAAAAAAAAAAGGGGGGGGGGGGGGGAGCTGTCTTGGCTCGCTTTCAAATCTCCGTGACAATCTGCTGACTCAAATCCAGGAACTGACGACGAAATCATGGTCATGAACGACCCCAAGGACGAGGAGGTATGCTATGGCATGGTGAAGACAAGTCTCAATTGTAGCAAAGTGCCAGCTCCCAAACCTGGAATGCGGAGTCTTTGGGGGCCAGGCTATAATCCTGGCATCAAGATACTGCTCAAGCGACAGACTGGGGAGCGATCACTGAAGATCCAAGCATGCGACCATACTCGCGAGATTATAGGACTGGTAGATCCTTCTAGTGCCGCAGCTCTGACTCCCCTTCTCGACACAAACATACGTTTGAGAACAGACTGTCGCATCCCGCCGCAGCCGAAGAAGCCTGGTGAGGAACCAGGACAGGCGATATCTCGGTCCTACGAACTGGACATTGTAATGTATGGGCCTCAGAGGTACGCCAGAGCTGTGGGCGGCCTTTTGAGCAAGCACAACATGAAGCTCATAGCACCTCATATGGTGCAAAAGGGTATCAAGGTGTACAACCCTCACGTCTCTGAATGGCGTCCAGCGCCGCCAAAGGTATACTCGACCGATGGCCAAGGGTCATATTCGAGCGTTGCCAGTCGAACCGTGGAAGAGATCCGGTCTGAAGTCATGGGCGTGTTCGATTCTCTCAAGCGAAACGATGATCTTCCCGCAATGAACCCCGATGCGCGGATCCTGACACCACTGCTTCAGCACCAAAAACAGGCGTTGTACTTCATGGCCACGCGTGAGAAGCCGCTGCAGGAGCAGTCGGGTGAGCGGGGAATGGTTTCGATTTGGCAGACCAGGGTGAATGCGCGGGGCGAAAAGTCGTATTCCAACGTCATCACGGGCCAAGAGCAAAGAGCAACACCGCCCGAGACTCGCGGTGGTATCCTTGCTGACATGATGGGTCTCGGCAAAACCTTGAGTATCCTGTCCCTGGTGGCAAGCACAACGAGTGAGGCGGCAGTCTGGGAGCATACGCCAATCGTCCAACGAGCCAAAGCCGACTCCAAAAGCTCGAGCAATGGCCATTCCGTCTCGTCGCAAGAAAAACTCGAGCCCGCTCCCGTCGCTCGACATGTGAAAACAACCTTGATCATCTGTCCGTTGAGTACCGTCACAAACTGGGAAGAGCAGATGAAACAGCACTTGGCGCCCGACAGCCTGTCATACCACGTTTATCATGGAACGAACCGCATCAAAGATGTCGATAAGCTAGCGGAATTCGACATCGTCATCAGCACATACGGATCCGTCGCGTATGAGCTGGCATCGCGGCGCAAAGGCAAAGATGGCTTGTTTCCACTTGAACAGATCGGATGGTTCAGGATCGTTCTCGACGAAGCCCACATGATCCGTGAGCAGTCGACGCTTCAGTTCAAGGCCATGTGCCGATTGCAGGCCGAGCGGCGCTGGGCCGTGACGGGGACGCCGGTCCAGAATCGCCTGGATGACTTGGCAGCTCTGCTGAGCTTCCTCCGACTTCATCCGTTTGATGACCGATCCAAGTTCAACCGCTACGTGGTAGAGCCGTTCAAGGCATGCGATCCCGAAATCGTGCCCAAACTTCGGGTCCTTGTCGACACAATCACTCTGCGCCGACTGAAAGACAAGATCGACTTGCCCAAGCGGGAAGATCTTGTGATTCGACTCGAATTCAGCCCCGAGGAGCGCTCCATCTACGAAATGTTTGCACAAAACGCCCAAGACCGGGTCAAGGTACTGGCTGGCGTGAGCATCGGAAAGGCCTTGGGTGGCAGCACGTACATCCATATCCTGAAGGCTATTCTGAGGCTCCGACTGCTCTGCGCGCACGGAAAAGACCTACTCAATGAGGAGGATTTGGTTGCCCTGCAGGGCATGTCTGCCGAGTTGGCCATCAATGTCGACGATGACGACGACGACGAAGGACCGGTACTTTCGCACTCGAAAGCGCATGAAATGTTTGCTCTGATGCAAGATACCAACAATGACGCCTGCATCGAGTGCAGCAAGAAGCTTCATGCTGGCGAGGGCGCGAACCTCGAGCCCGAACAGCAACAGCAACAGGACGATGTACTCGGCTACATGACGCCATGCTTTCATGTCATTTGTCGGAACTGTCATCGAAACTATCAAGAGCGAGCTCGACAGCTGCTCCAGCCCGGCCACTCAACCGGACCATGCCCCGTCTGCGGCTCACACGTGCGCGCCGAATTCGTTGCTCTCCGCCGCGACGATGTGGATGCCGAGCATGACGGACCGGCGAAACCCAAGGCGGCCAAGGCTACCAATGCCAAACGACGGGACAACTACGACGGGCCCCATACCAAGACCAAGGCACTGGTTGAGGATCTGCTCCGAAGCAAAGCAGCCAGCCAGGCCAATCCCTCGGAACCGCCCTTCAAGTCGGTCGTCTTCTCGGGCTGGACGTCTCACCTGGACCTGATCGAAATCGCCCTCAACGCCGCCGGCATCAGTTTCGTCCGCCTGGATGGCAGCATGAGCCGCACCGCCCGCACGGCGGCCATGGAAAAGTTCCGCGAGGACGACCATGTGGAAGTCATACTCGTATCCATCATGGCCGGCGGTCTGGGCCTCAACCTCACGGCCGGCAACAACGTCTACGTCATGGAACCGCAGTACAACCCGGCAGCGGAAGCCCAGGCCATCGACCGCGTCCACCGTCTCGGACAGAAACGACCCGTGCGCACCGTCCGATACATTATGAAGGACAGTTTTGAGGAAAAGATGCTCCAGCTGCAGGAAAAGAAGATGAAGCTGGCCAGCCTGAGCATGGATGGCCAGAGCAGAGCGTTGGACAAGGCAGACGCCGCGAGACAGAAGTTGATGGATTTGCGAAGCCTCTTCAAGTAAAATCACTTCACTCTCTGCGCGTCATCTTACATAGACCGCGGATGCTGATGATGCTGATATGATGATGATGATGATGATGATGACGACGATGACGATCAAACGAACGAGACGAAACCACACAAAACGGCATGTGCCTCTCCCACAAACTAATCATCAGCCAATGCACGATGAACAACATTTCACTCCTCGCCTCTCTGTTGTTCATTTTTTTTTTCGGGCGTCCAGGGCAGCGCCGCATGCACGCACGTTCCTTGATGAAGGGAGATATCGCGCACAAACGCACACCTTTACTCTTTTTTCTTCTTCTTGTTTTTTTGCGCATTACATAGGCTGGAAGCAGGCACACGAGAGGCAGTTTTTTCTTTTTTTTTTTTTTTTCATCTTTCCACTTCTTCTTAACTCTCTCGACTCACAGTCAATATCTACTGAAAGAAAATATTGGGGAGGCATATTCTTTTCGTTATTGGGCTATTTTCCGGTACATCGCACGGGAGATCTCTCACGAGGGGGGGGGGGGGGGGGAAA
>SRQA01000865.1:0-15366 GCA_018360365.1 Claviceps citrina | reverse complement strand
CGGCGGCGGCGGCGGCGCGGGGGCAAGCGGTGGAAGCGGGCGCGGAAGCGGAAGCGGACAAGAACGAGGGCCGGAAGAAGAGAAGGGCGTCTTCGGAGGGACAGGACATGGCGCGGAAGCGCAGGCGCGATCCCAATGTCTTGGAGGGCGTGATGCTGCAAGACCGCAAGGTGAAGCGCGGGTGGACCGAGTCGACCGACACCAAGGTGAAGAAGAACAGGGCCAGCAAGGACAAGGCGCCGCTGTCGTCCTCGTCGTCCAGGGACCAGGCGAAGCGGGAGGAGAAGAAGACCAAGGGGCGGGTCAAGTCGAAATACACAGACCAGGACGAGTGCCTGCTCAAGACGAGACTGCCTCCCAACGCGGTGGGCAACCTCCCCGCCCACCAGACGACCAAGAAGAAGAAGAAGAAGGGCGGCAAGAACGGCAGCAGCGCCAGAGAAGTCACCGTGCACGAGTTTGAGAGAACCACCACGTTTCCCGGCTTTCTCAGACACGTCGTGCCGGAGAGGCAAGGCAAGCCGGCCGTCGAGTTTGTCGACGGCAGGGGCTGGGTCGACGAGGACGGGAACCTGGTCGAGGCGGCGGTGGCAGCCGTGAAGCGGAGGGGTCCGGCAGGCAAGACGACGACCCCGAAGGCACAGGACGAGAACGGCGACGGCTCCGACAGCCCAAGCAGCACAAGCAGCAGCGGGACCTCCTCCGAAGAGGACGACTCCGACTCGGAACTCGCCCCCAAACACGCCGCCACCACATCTCCATCTCCATCTCCATCTCAAAACAGGAGAAATGACGCCCCGTTATCCCCGTCCTCTCCCTCCAACGACCACCACCAACAGCAGAAACAGCGGCAGCAGCAGCAGCAGCAGCAGCAGCAGCAAAAACAACAACAAGACCCCCGCCCCCAATCATCCAGCTCCGCCCGCAGCCTCACCATCAAAATCCCCCACCCCAACACCACCACCACCACCACCACCACCATCACCACAACCACAAAACCAACCACCACCACCCCCCCCCCCAAAATCCACCCCCTCGAAGCACTCTACAAACCCGCCGCCGCCGCCGCCGCCGCGCCGCCCATCCCCAACCCCAAAACCCCCTTCCCCTCCCAGTCCTCCACATCCGCCCCCGCCCCCGCCCAGCCATTCACCTTTTTCGCCACCGACGCCGCCGACGACGACGACCCCTCGCAGGCCCTCTCCGCCCCCATGACACCCTTCACACGCCAGGACTTTGAGCACAGAAACCTCAGGAGCGCGGCTCCCACGCCCGATACTGCCCATCCGACGAGTCGCGGGGGTAGCTTCTGGGCGGGGGGCGCAGAGGAGGAGGAACAGGAGCAGGAGCAGGAGGAGCAGGAGGACGACCTGGTGGGGGATGTGGTGCCACGACTGGACGGCCAGCAGCAGGGCGGCGACGATTTCCAGTCCTGGTTCTGGGACAACAGGCGTGACTTGAACAGGGCCTGGATGACGAGGAGAAAGTCGGCGGCCAAGGAGAAGAGGCACAGGGAGAACAAGTCGCGGGCTTCCAGGGCAATCTAATCTATCTACCTACCTACCTACGACTAGCTAGCACATCTGTCGTCTTTTACCTGCTATTGAGGCATCGGGGCCTTCCTTTTTTTTTTTTTTTTTTTTTTCCCTGTCATATTCATCATCTACACTTTATTTTTGCACCACATCCTCATCCTCATCCATCACTCTCTTCTCTCCCTCCACAATCAATGTCCCAAGTCAAAACGGGCCCGTGAAAAATGTCATGACTCATGATTCGAGCTTCAGGAGGGGGTACAAGAGTACAGGAGTTGAGCATTCCGAGGCATACGCGGCCACGATATATGCAGGCTACAACGGCTGATTTCAACCCAGTGACGTGTGGCCCTCCAAGTCATCCTTACAAACATGCGGCCTGTTGTCCTCCGAACAGTTGCCGCATCTTTTCTTGAGCGTCCGCATCCTGCTCCCAGTCAATGCTTCATATATGCCCAACTTGTCAGCCGTTGGCGGCTTCAACGTGCGCTCCCTGATGATGCTGTCTCTAGATCGAGTACTCATGGCCAGTGACGGAGGGTCGGGTGGTGGCAGCAGCACCTCGGACCCTGGGGTTGGCCAAGCGCCTTGTTTCCGTGTGTGAACATCTTCTTCACGAACGTCATCTTGACTGTTCTGACGGAGTTTGCTGACAATATGGGGGAACAGCTCGCCTTCGCTCTGCCACGGTGACTGACTGGCTGCAGGAACTTGCGAGGCACGATGACCATAGGACACTGAATTGGTGGAGTCGCGCAAATGCGTTCTCCCATCCCCCAAGGTCGTTTCCGTGACCCAGCGCTCCTGAACATAGGGCCCGGCGCTGAACAGGGAGTTCTTGTTGAACAAACCGTCATCACGTGGCATGGGGAAAGACACGGGGGGTTCCGTTATACTTTGCGGAGAACCCGGCATCAACCCGCTATGGGCATCAACACCTCGGCGATACATATCGGACGGTTGATCTCGCAACAGCTGTTCAATCTCGACAGGCGGCTTGAGCCAATCATTGGTGCAGTTCCGTGGCCGCAACTCTGGAAACGACGTGATGTTGGACTCTTCGTCTGTGGAACGATCCGCCCGCTTGCCCATGACTGGATTCGTCGATGTTGGCAAAAGAGAAGCGACACGGAAAATCGAATCCGCCCTTTCGGCCTCAATCATGTTTCGACACCCGTCACACTTGAAAAGCGTGTGATGTCCGAGGCGGTGCTGACACGCGGCGTCGGTGAGATTGCCGGCCGAGGACAGCGAATCTCGGAACGCGGACACGTCCGAGGACCGGTGCTCGGTCCAGACTATTTCAGACACACTACCCCGGGACACGATGGTGGTTTTTGTTGATGAGTCGCGCCTGGAGTCCGCCACAGAGACGCCCCCATCTCCCCATTTGGTGTACGAAAAGACCGTCTTGGGCAAGCTGATGGTGGTTGCAGGATCCGCCGCGGAAGAAAGACGCGGCGTGATGGAGTTTCTCCTGTATTCGAAGCCGGGCGCGGCTGAGTCGTCCAGGTTGGCACCCACCTCCGAGCCCTGGGCTATCTCGCGACGTGCCGGTGCCATCAAGCCCTGTCGGAGAGCATCCATGACGAGGCCGACAATGTCCTTGATGTCTCCGTCGCTCAAAAAGTACAGCTGGCTTCCCTTGCCCCTCAGTGGCTCCGACTCTCCGGCGAGCGTGACGGACGCATCTCGAAGCCGCCGTCTTCTCAGATGGGCCTTGACCTTGATATCTGCTTGCCGCATAGCCTCTGTTTTAAATGTGCTGTGGCTTGTGAAAGAATGGTGACCCCCCGGCGCTGTCACCTCACGCCGGTGCTGGCCGACCCTCGGGATGCTAGCGGGGGGCGTTCTGGCTGATTCGAGTGCCGGCCGGGGTTCCATGTCCTCGGTTGCATGTCGTTTCATCGAGGTTGGTGAAGAGATACTATCGAGGGCGTCTGTAGGATTCAAACACTGGTGGCGGTTTTCAGGAAGCGGTGCTGGGGAAGTGTGCTGGGAGGATGGAAAATAAAACGGACTGAGCAAAATGAATATAGGTTAATGGACCGACAGAGTAATGAAAGCGTTGAGATAGCCACACGACGCAGAAGTGACAGAGGACGAAAAACAGGGGTGGATGCGGCGTCCGCTTTGACTCGAGACTTCTTCCTGCCCAAACTGTAAGCCCTCAGACGACTCCCGGGGATGTTGCGACCACGTAGGCTAGTTGGGGAATTGACGGCTTCTGCAGGGGAGGAGACATGTAGTTTATTTTTTTATTTCTTGTCTTCATTGATACCTGTACTAATCAAATACCACTTTTTGGCCCGTGAATGCCGCTGATTTCTGCGTCTGCCTGGCCTTCTTTCTCGCCTCCCAACTTGGATGTAGCGACCCTTGGTCGTCTCTCTTTCTAGGTTTGGGTGCCGGCGCAGCCTCCATTTGGCCGGCGGTGCCAGGGCGTCGGATGCCCTTCTTCCACGGTAACGTTTTCCCACGGTCGTCCCCATCCACCGCACCTCGCCGCATGTCCCAGCCCGAGTCCCTGCCGCCTTTGGAGCTCGGCTTCTGCAGGTGTTTGGCACCAGTCCCGTACTTTTTCTCCCAGATGGCCTGCCGCGCACGCTGTCCACGGCGCTTCTTCGGCTTTGCCTCCTCAATGTCGGACGCGGATTCAGAGCCCGAGATGTAGCCTCCCATGAGCGAGGGAAGAAATGTCGAGCCACCAATCTGGCCAGGCTTCATGGCCGACGAGGCCGTCTTGGCTGTCTTTGGTGTCTTCTCGACCGGGAGTGTTGGCGAGTGAGGGGATGTTTGAGACTCGAGCTCTGCTTCTGAGCCTTCGTCATCGGAGCCAGAGTCGGAGATGTCATCCAAGTTGACCGATTCTTTGCCGCGAAATCGAGCATACTTTTCGTCGTTCCAGTCTTCTTCTTCCTCGGAGGAGCTTCCCAGCAAATCATTCAGCTCTTCTACATCTTTCTCTTCGTCCGCTTCTACGTCGCTGTCAGGTTCGTCTCGTGTATTTGTCGGCTCGTCATCGTGACTGCTGAAGCCTTCGAATTCTGACTCCTCGTCTTGTTGATCGCCATCCTCGTCCTTGGTGGCGTTCTTGCTTGGGTCTGCAGTCGCCAGGCATGACTCTACCCGGTTGGAGGGCTGCTCCTCCTGGTCTAGGCGTTTGTCCTTGCTAGATCGCTTGCGCTTGGAATTTTGCGGAGCCGGAACATCTAGCATACTGCAGATAGCCTTGATTGCCCGGTCAGTGGCCTGTCTCACCGGCTCCCTATTGTACAAGGCACTTGTGACATTATGGAGTGCGGCTTGCTCCTCTACCGGAAGGTCGGGTTTGGAGACTCCCCTTCGAAGCTCAGCGGGAACATCGGGCGAGTCGGCGATGGATTTGACTTTGAGTAGCGATAGGTGTAGATGCGCGCGCGCAGTTTGATGCAAATCGAGAGACTACAAACATGTAACATTAATTTTAGGATTCGCAAAGGGTCATCTCAACAAGGCAACTCTGGGACCTAGTACCTTCAAAACGGCGATCTCTCGCTCCAGCCGCTGCGTCTTGTCTGGGGTTATGCCGTGATCTCGTAATCTTTTGCTCAGTCGCTGCCTCTCGAAGCCCTTGGACACCTTCAAGGCTCTAAAGACTTCATCTTGGCATTTCCCCAAGACATCAATCAGGCTTGACCCATCGCCACGCTTTCGTTTGGGCATCCTGTTGCGGCGTCGTCAAAAGGCTACAGGCAGTTTTTGCGCTCGAGCATTGGCGGGGTCGGACAAAGTTTTGGAAACTTTCGAGTTTCGGGTGCGGACGCCATGGGTGGCACTGTGGGAGGTGGGCGGTCTATCGACATTATCGCGGCCAACTCTACAGTGCGAATTCGAGTCATACTCTCTGAGACAGACTGCGACCGACGCATTTGTTGTATTGTAGGCGGGGTCGCCGGTCTATGTCACTGAAATATCTCAATCGTCATTCTTTTGAAACTCTTTTCATCTTTCCACCCTCTCCTTGATTCGGAAAAGACCCGTTCATGGCTTCTCAAACTGACGGCGCGCCACTTGCCGCTGGCAATCTATTCAATGTCGACGGACTTGTCGTCTTTATCACGGGCGGCGGCACCGGTACGTTCCAAGGTCCCGGGTCCTTCGAATTCCAAGAAACCAAAGTACTAAAAAGGATTCAAAAAATCCTGCAACCGCAGGCATCGGACTCATGTTTGCGAAATCGTTGATCCAAAACGGTGCGGCCAAGGTGTACATTGCTGGCAGACGCGAGGGGGTATTACAAAAGGCAGCGTCGTCCATTGGACCCAACGTCGTGCCGGTCAAGTGCGATGTCACGTCAAAGGACAGTCTCCGAGAGGCCGCCGCGCTGGTCGAGAGGGACTCGGGCTACCTGAACGTCTTGGTCTGCAACTCGGGCATCACGGGCCCTTCTCCCGGCCCTCTTACGGATGAGACGACGCTCGAGGAGTTTGCGGACGGCAACTTCGCGCTGGACGTGGCGGCCTACGTGGAGACGTTCGCGGTCAACACGGCGGCGCCTTGGTTCACCACCATGGCGTTTCTGAAGCTGCTGGATCTGGGGAACAAGAAGGGCAACGTGACGCAGCAGTCGCAGGTGATTGTAACGAGTTCCATTGCCGGGTTCAACAAGACGTCTACGGCAGGCTGGGCGTATAGCCAGTCCAAGACGGCAGCTGTCTTGGCGGCGAAGCAACTTGCCACAGCTCTGCCTCGATGGAACATACGGTGAGCAAACAAACAAAGAAGAAGAAGAAGAAGGGAAAAGATGCCCTTCACCATCGGCGCAGTCAACAAAAGCGATTCTCTATGTTTGCTTGTCCCCCCCCTCACGTTTGTTCTGGCTGGCTGACGACGGGAGGTTCACTCATGTACGAAATCGTTGCGCAGGGCAAATTGCATCGCCCCCGGATGTAAGTTGGCCTGGCTCTTTTCGGGGACGGGAATCCAACTCCTCCCGGCTCGGACACACAGGGCACTGACAGTGTGAAAACCTATCTGCTACATAGTGTTCCCGAGCGAGATGTCGGATTCGGTAGTACAGCAATACCGCGACGAATCAGGAGGCTACGGCCCCGTTCCGACGAGCATGATTCCCATGGGGAGAATTGGTCAGGAGACGGACATGGCTGGAGTTATCCTCTACCTGGCGTCCAGAGCAGGCAGTTACTGCAATGGTGTGGTGGTAGTATTGGACGGAGGGCGTCTGAATACGTTCCCGTCAATCAACTAACTTGTGATCGGTACTGCAACTGGGCATTCTTGGTGCGATGCGTCATAACCCGCAGGGAGTGTTGAGCTGGGGAGGGAGAACGGAGAGCAGGCAAAGACGACTTTGTTGTTCATTGGGACGACGGCAGGGCTCAGTTGGGTCTCCGATGACGGCCGTTGAGGCGAAGAGTGTAGACGGTCGGCGGATGGGGTTGGGCAAAAAGATGAACATGCTGTTTCTTATTTGACTAATGGCAAACGTTTTCGGGAGATAAAGAAAGAATGGGCATCGTTTGTTGAAGGATCCACATGAGCCCAGCGACTAGAGACTCGAGAGTAGACTCATTTGGCAAAATTGGGGTCCACGGGCATCGCCACTGATTGGGCATGGGCGGGGACTCGAGCCTCGAGAGCCGACAACTCGACAAGCCGGCTTTTTTAAGGCGGCGGCCAGCGTCGGCATTGGGCAGAGTTCGGGCCGCGGCAAGGATGCATTGGCCTGGCCGGCGTGCTCAACAAACAATTGAAACAATCACTGACCAGCGCGAAGGACCCCTATGATTGGGACCGAGACACCGACTGGCACAGACGCGTCATGATCATTGGTCCTCCTGAGTCCTGGGGCGGCCCCAACCACGAGTCCACCACGACGCACGAGTGGGCCTGGCGCAGGAGCTTTTGGGGACTATTTCCGGCTCGGGAGAGTCGAGACTGCAAGGTCTACGTTTTCGGTTTCCCCCACCTTGACTTGTCACGCCTTTGGCGCAACCGGTCGCGTTTCGCGGTACACAATACGTCAGAGGCCGGCAACCACTGGCAACGTAGCAGAATGCGCCATGCAGGCCGGAGGGGGGAAGGGGGGGAAACTGCCGTGTGCTTGGTACGTACAGTAGTTGTACATGTCTACGGCCGTCAATGGGCACTCGATCGATTTGTTGGCCCCAGGGTGGCTGGAGGCAAAGGTGTTGTGTATCAAACAACCCCCGACATGGAACGGCATAGAAGAGCAAACAGAAGAAAGAAGGAGAAAGAAGAAGGCGGAGGGAGGGACAAGGGGAAAAGACGGGAGGAACACAGCGTGCACCCAACCGCTCCTCCGTCAACGGCTCAAGCTCTCCTTTTGAGTTGATCCCAACATATATTTGTCGAGCCCGTACCGACTTGTGTGTGACGGCCGGCGCCGCTGCCAAAACGGCCTCGGTTCCCCGGCCATCTCGCACGGGCACAAACTGCAAACTACAATTCACATCATCATCATCCAAACCGTGGACCAAGTGGACGACCCCGCAGCCGAAGCTCGACGACTTGCAAGTTGCTGCCTGCCTTCCAAGTTCCGTGCTGTCCCGACCCCGCCTGACCTTCCCGATTGTGGCAGCTCGCGTGCGCCCAACGTCCCCCGTCATCGTCCCTCGTCATCGTCCCTCGTCATCGTCCCTCGTCATCGTCCCTCGTCATCCTCGTCCTCGTCGTTCTCGTCGTCGTCCCTGTTGCAAAGATAGCTTCTTCGGATAACCAACACGCGCCGCGCCAGCCTAGTTTCCTCTGCGCTCTTGTTCCCCTGGTACGTTTCGCATCCCCATGCCGCCATGCGTGCCGTGCCTGCTCAGTGCTCAGTGCTCAGTGCTCAGTGCTCCCGGTCGGACCCATGCCGGGGATACCGGCAAAGCCCATGCAGGAGCCAATGCCAGATAAGCAGCGGAGTCGCGCCCAGGATCCACCACGGCAGCGTCTGATAGAGCTTGGTTGCTGGGAACGAACTGGTGCTGGGACCTGCTGCCGATCCTCGCAAGCTTCGCTTTCCAAGTCAAGCTAGCCAGCCAAGCGGTTTGACCACGCGTCGTCGCCATGCCAGCATCGGCCGGCTCCTGTGAAGACCGCTGGCTGAGATGCCCTGCGGCAATCGGCGGCAATCTCTGCATGTCGACGCTTGCCATTTTCGCTCTGTTGAGCAGAGCAGTCTCAACTTCAAGGGCTTATTGAGCTGTTCGATTCTCTAGTGTTTCCCCGTTGCTAATCAGTCATCGATCCCAGGAGTTATTTGCTCGTGCAGCTTCACGCCGGCTTCATCCCGCCCTCGTGACGCATAACCCTTTGCCATTCGTCTATATATTCGAGCTTTCCCAACATGACAGGAGGCTCGGTAAGACAAGCGGCTGAATCAGCTCGCAACAAGACGTCGGAAGTGATTGGTGCTGCAAGAGCCGACACAGTTACCCGTGCGCACGACCTCCTTCACACTTCATACATGAGAGCCGCCTTGCCCTTCATCAATGGCGGACTCAGCGGCATGGTGGCCACCACTGTGATCCAACCGGTCGACATGGTCAAGGTCAGAATTCAGCTTGCTGGCGAAGGCAGCTCCGCCGGTCCCAGGGCCACTCCGCTGTCCGTCACCAGACAAATCATCGCTAGCGGTAAAGTGATGGATTTGTATACCGGTATGTCCGCGGGTCTCCTGCGACAGGCAGTTTACACAACTGCCCGCCTCGGCTTCTTCGACACATTCATGGCATCACTCAAAGCACGAGCCACCAGCCAAGGTCGAGAAATCGGCTTCGTAGACAGGGCTGCCGCGGGCTTGACCGCCGGAGGTTTAGCCGCCATGATTGGAAATCCAGCCGATCTGGCCCTCATCCGCATGCAAAGTGACGGCCTGAAGCCCTCGGCAGAGCGCAAGAACTACAAGTCTGTCATAGATGCCTTGTCGTCCATTGCCAGGAGCGAAGGTGTCGCTGCCCTATGGGCTGGTGCGGCGCCAACTGTGGTGCGTGCTATGGCTTTGAATTTTGGCCAACTTGCTTTCTTCAGTGAAGCCAAGGTTCAGCTGAAAAACAAGACGGATCTATCAGCGCGGGCTCAGACTCTCAGTGCCAGTGCCATTGCCGGTTTCTTTGCCAGTTTCTTCAGTTTGCCATTTGACTTTGTCAAGACACGACTTCAGAAGCAGTCCAAGGGTCCAGATGGAACGCTTCCCTACAAGGGAATGGCTGACTGCTTCGCCAAGGTGGCCAAGCAAGAAGGTATCTTGAGATTCTACCGCGGCTTCAGTACCTATTATGTCCGCATTGCCCCTCATGCGTAAGTGTGCCCTGATGCGTCCCGAATGGAGCTCCCGTGGGAGTACAAAGAAAGAAAAGAAAGAAAACAAAAGAAAAAAAAAAAAGAGAAGAAGAGACTGACAAATTTGGCAGCATGGTGACACTGATCGTTG
This sequence comes from Claviceps citrina, assembly GCA_018360365.1. Lineage (NCBI taxonomy): Eukaryota > Fungi > Ascomycota > Sordariomycetes > Hypocreales > Clavicipitaceae > Claviceps > Claviceps citrina. Next base: position 5,391 of record SRQA01000865.1, on the reverse strand, counting down.
CCGATTATCTCGGCTGGTTGACAAAGTGAAGAAGGAAGATGGTGTAAGATTTCTGCCCTGTGGAGTTCGGAGTAGCGGAGCAGACGCACTTGGTGTTGTTTGAAATGAACTTTGCCGGATACCGACCATGTGTATTTAATCTAATTCTTGTTCTTATGCCATTTCGCAGTTTTTTCATTCATGGTCAAACGTAGCTTGAGCGAAGAATGGACGCTTTAGTAGAAGAAAGCTGCATTTTGAAGTGACTTGGAGGGCTTTGCAGGGTAATTTCGCGGACCACGTGATTTTTGCGCGTCCAGCTCGCGCAGCCTATGACACCTACTACTATACTACATACCTACCTACCTCCCTACCTACCTAGGTAGGTAGGCAGCCTGTTCGAAACACAAAACACCATGCCATCATGGTCGGATCCAAGCGCAATGCGTCCACGAGGAGCTCGAGGCGCACGGCGGCCGCAAAGAGCACGCCCGAGCCCGGCATCTATCAGCAGATGCTGGCCGAGGCCGGAGTATCAGCCACAGAGCAGGGCGCGCCGGAGCGACCATTGAAGCGGAGGCGACCGGATCCCGAACAACAAGTCGGCCGCCAAGTTCCTACGTCGTCTGGCCAGGAACATGCGCGGCCGGATCCTCGAGGAAGCGACGGGGACAGCGATGAGGACATTGAGTTTGAGGATGTGGTTCTTCCAACGGCCACTGTTCAGACCATGGAGTTGGATCCTGATGACGACGATGATGATGACGACGGCGACGGCGACGGCGACGACGACGATGCGGAAGACGAAGCTGAAGGAGAAGTCGACTTCACTGCGCCGCTGACGATTCCAGGTGCCCCTGCCGAGCAGACCAACCACCTCGAGCTCAACCTGACTGCGCAAAAAGCAGCCGCGACCTCGTCCGTCAAACGGCACGGCGAGCGGCGCAAACCACTATCCAAGGAGGAGCGAGCCCGTCGCGTCGACGTCCACCGGGCCCATCTGGTGTGTCTGCTGTCGCATGTTGCGCGCCGGAACCACTGGTGCAATGACGAGCGCGCGCAGGACTCGCTGCGGCCGCACCTGAGCGACAGGACGGTCGGGTACCTGACCCCGAGCAGAGGCCTGCCGCAGTTCGGACGGTCCGAGAGCCTGAAGAAGGGCCTGAAGGAGAGCGTCGAGATGTGGAGGACGAAGTTTGTCGTTACCGAGAGGGGGATCCGGAGGGCGTTGTGGGCCGAAGATGTGGCACAGTTGCGAGATGTGAGTGCAAAAAACTTAAGAAAACCCCAAAAAGAAGGCCTGGTTGATGTTGTGGCAATACACTGAACCTCCACCTAACCACTTTTTCCAAAAAAAAAAAAAAAAAAAAAAAAAAAAAAAAAAGATATCTTTTAACGAAACCCCTAGTATGAACCACCAAGCGATATGGACTCGTGCCTGGATCGTGCCGAATTTCATCGAGCGTCGAAGCGGCTCCAAGGCTCTCGTGACGTCGGCGCGCAACTGTACTGCGCTCTCCTGAGAAGCACCGGGGTTCGGGCAAGATTGGTGTGCTCACTACAGCCTCTGGCGTGGGCGTCTGGCGCGCCGACATTGGCGAGAAAACCAAGCTCGACCGATTCAGGTCCAAGAAGAACCACCCCGAGGGCGCGTGCCCAAGATGCGCTGGCCAGGTACGAGGCCCTGGCAGCCACCAGCAGCGCGAGTAGTGCATCGCCCAGCACGTCGACGGCACGGCGAAGACTGGGCCATCCGAACGCCACGGCCTACGACTTCCAACCCCCCAGAACTGCTGCTGCAGCACCTGCGTCGCCGAGGAGGACGACGCACGAAGGCGGCCCGGTACGGATCCGCGAATCCGCCCATCCAGTCTACTGGGTCGAGGTTCTCGACGAGGCGCATCAGAACTGGCAGCCCGTTGATCCGGTGGTGACGCACTCCTTTTGGAAACCCAAGGTGTTGGAGCCGCCCATGACAGACCGGGAGAATAGTCTCTCTTACGTTGTTGCCTTTGAGGCCGACGGCACGGCCAAAGACGTCACGAGACGATATGCAAAGGCTTACACTGCCAAGACGCGCAAACTGCGGGTTGAGGCGGCCCTGCACGACAACGGGGAATGGTGGCGCAGGGCATTGAGGCCCTTGCGGCGTCGGCGGGCCACCGACCTGGACCAGATCGAGGACAACCAGCTCGCGGGGGTCGAGGCCCGGGAGCCCATGCCGAAGAATGTGCAGGACTTCAAGGATCACCCCGTATACGCGCTGGAGCGACACCTGCGGCGGCACGAGGTTCTCGCGCCCGACGCGCGGCCCTCGGGAACACTGACCGTGGGTAGTCGGGGTCCCCTGGAAAAGGTCTACCGCCGGACGGATGTCCGCATCGCACGGAGCGCAGACAAATGGTACCGCATGGGGCGGCAAGTGAGGCCCAACGAGATCCCCGCCAAGTGGTTACCGAGGAGGGCTCCTCGCCCCGGCAACGGAAGACACGACGACGACAGACCGGCGACCAGGGACAACGACGACGCCCTCGCCGCCGGCGTACCGATCTACACCACGGAGCAGACAGAGCCGTACGAACCGCCGCCGGTCCGCAACGGGCGCGTGCCCAAGAACAAGTTCGGCAACATAGACGCCTACGTCCCGAGCATGATCCCCAAGGGCGGCGTGCACATCGTCCACGAGCACGCCGCGCGGGCCGCCTTCACACTCGGCGTCGACTACGCGCCCGCCCTGACGGGCTTCTCCTTCAAGGGCCGGCACGGGACCGCCGTGCTCAGCGGCATCGTGGCCGCGCAGGAGTTCCAGGAGGCCATCTGGGCCGTCGTGGAGGGCCTGGCGGACGAGGAGCTCGAGGCGGGGCTGGAGCGCCGGCGGCGGGCCGCGTGCGGGATGTGGAGGAGGCTGCTCATGGGTCTGCGCATCCGGGAGCGGGTGTGGAGCGGGGTGGGCGAGGAGGAGCGGAGGGAGGCTGAGATGGAGGCTGAGAGGGAGGCTGGGAGGGAGGCTGGGAGGGCGGGTGGTGCGGAGGGAGAGGCAGATACGGATGAGTTTGACGTGGTTGTTGGTGAGGATGGGGGGGGGTGGTTTTCTGGTTGAGTAGTGCTGGTTGGGGGGGAAGTGGCGCGCGATAATAAGCTTCTCTTGTCCAACGGCCTGTCCAACGGCCCGCCAGGCTTAGCCAGACCTCGCATGCCAGTTGTTCCAAATTTCCAAACCTGACCATGACGATGAGGCAGTTGTGATGACTGATTTCTAAACACCCCGAAAAGCTCATCACGTGATCAAGCATCCTCGTCAGGTCAGCATGCTCGTCGAGCCCTGGCAAGTCTGCCATCAACAGCTTACCTACCTACCTACCTACCTAGGTACGCAACGCAGTTGACAGCAAGTTACAAGTTACAAGTTACACTCCCCCGGATACGCATTCCGCAAACCAGCCCTGCCTCTTCAACTCCTCAGCAACAAACGCGCCCCTCCCTGCCCCTGTCCTTCTCCCTGACAAATACACCATGGCACGGAGATTACCACCCATGGCATTTACGAAAGCTGTTCGTCTTGACAAGAACCCACCCACGCCGGGCCGAGCATCTCCCTGTTTTTTTTTTTTTTTTTTTTTTTTTTTTTTTTTTTTTTTTTTTTTCTCCCTGTCCGGTCGGGGGGGGGGGGTCGTTTTGCTAACACGGCCTGTGTATACAACCGACAATCGCGCCCCGCGCCCTGTAGGTACTGAGGTCGTTTATGGCACAGTCGGGCCTTGAGCCGAGGTTAGCAGTTCCCTATTCATATTCATCGCATACGGCGTGGAGGACAAGCGCGAGGAATACGGACTTTCTGTTTCCCTCTTCGCTTTTTGCTTTATTTTTTATTGGCTCACACAGCAAGATGAACCGACAGACTGCTCGGTTCAAAAAACGTATGCCCCCTTTTCCTTCTTCCACGCATGAGCCACGGTGAAAGAAGAATGCGGCCGTGAAAACAAACTAAAGAAACCCCCCCCTTCCCCGTAGATTAGCATCCTCAGCGCGCAAGCTGGCCGTGTCGACTTTGAGCTTGCCATTCATAAAGACCATACCGTATGTGGCGTTCCCCCCCCCATATCCGCAACCCCGTCTCTCTCCTAAAAAGAAAGCCATCTTGACAGAAAAGGACTTTCTTAGAACCGCCTCAACATTATCCATGGCGGCACGCTGGCCAGTCTCGTTGACCTGGGGGGTTCCCTGGCCGTAGCTTCGACGGGCCGGTTCTCGACGGGGCTGACGACGGACCTGAATGGTGATTTTTTTTTTTTTTTTCATTTTCCTGGAAATAGGCCTGCTGTTGAGGGCGCGATATGCCGTCTTGCTTGCCTGCCTTTTTCTACATGCTTGTGCCGTTGCTGACGCGCTGGCAGTGACGTATCTCGCTTCGGGGGGCAGGCCGGGCGATGTGCTCAGGGGGACGGCCACGCTGGACAAGAGTGTGTGATGCTAGGCCGGTTTCTCTTTCTTCTTCTTCTTCTTCTTCTTCTTCTTCTTCTTTTTTTTTTTTTTTATGTGCCTTGCTTGTGAGGGATGGACTTGGGCTGATGTATTTTTGTGCCAAAGTCGGCAAAACGCTTGCGTATACGACGGTGACGTTTACCAACTGCACGGGCGAATTAGCTGCCCGGGGCAGTCACACAAAGTTTGTGCTTGTTGGCTTTGGTGTCTTTCATTCTTTTTACCTCCCCCTCCCTTGTTATCATTCTTCCTCTTCTTCTTCTTGCTTCTTCTACCTTTTTTTTGTGTGTTTGTGACCGTGCCGTTCGGTTTTCATGACGAGACGCGTGGGTTGAAAGGTGCTGACTCTATTTTCTTCTTCTCTACAATACCTAGGTATGTTGGGGGCACAATGGGCGAAGCAGGTTCCTATGTTGTGCCGGCAGAATATTCGGACATGATGGAGTAAGAGGGACAGATAGACGATGACATGTTTTTCCTGTCACTGTTTTTTTTACTTTTTGGTTCTTCTTGTTTCTTGTTTCTCCTGTTTTTGGGGATAGAGACCCTACGCGGTGCCTTTACAATACATTTCTGCGTCTTGACCCCAGTCTCGCTGCAATGCAACGGACGTACAGTCTAGCGGCCGAGGCGGGCTTGCCCTACATTATACATATGTATTACCAGATACCGGTTCCGAGTGGAGTGAAGCCATCCCGGGGCCCGTTTGTGCACCGGGTCGTTGGCGTGGGGAGTCCTACGTCGGGGTCGATGACGTTGCGTCTTTCTCCTGTGCCATCGGTCGCGTCCATGATGTGTGCACGACGGCTGCCGCTGGAAATAGCAATAACCCACTTCGCTCCCCCCCTCTGTTTTTTTTTTTTTTTTTTTTTAAAAATGTTGATATCAACGCAACGGGTCGGGTCAATGTAGACCCGGCGCACCCTGATT
>SRQA01000864.1:0-15382 GCA_018360365.1 Claviceps citrina | reverse complement strand
CTCCCCCCACCCCCCCCCCCCCCCCCCCTTCCCTCTTCTCCCCTCATCCCCTTTTGCATCAGTCCTTGCTGCCTGGCTGGCTACCTGGTATACAGGAGCTCAAGCACAAAAACAGCCGTCGTTGCTGTTCGTGCGAACACCATTGCATTTCCATCGCATTTCCATCGCATTTCAACAACCACTCGCACACCTTTGCGCCATGCCTGCCAACCTCATAATCCAGACTAACAACTTGATTACTATCTCTAGTCCATCATCCACATCTCTCTCCTTGTCTCTCTCTCTCCTGCACGTCAGCCATTACCTTCCATTACACCCCTTCCCATTACCCAACCAAAGTACTCATAGCCAAACTCTCCTCCATGGCCAGCCAGCCCAACTCTGTCTCAAAAGCACCAGCCATGACGTTGTGCGCCTGCCTATCAAATAGAACAAAAAAGGGTGACGGCTCACTTCGTCATGGGTATCAAGACGAAGAAGGAAGAAGAAAGAAGAAGAAACACATTATGTAAAGGCTGGTGATACATGTGTTGTATTACACTTGTTTGTCGCGCCCGTTAGGTCAGATGAGGTTGCTCGCCTCGATACCGGAGTGCATAGCTCGGGCTCACGTCCCGGCGCAATAAAAAAGAATAGGAAAATGCCAGACCCAGCATCACATACGAAGAAAAAAGAGGAAGATAATTAATAAAGAAAAAGAAAGGGATAAGAAAAAAAACACTCCATTACCGCATTCAGGGTCCGTGACGCGTGCCGTACATCGACGCCTTGACCGAATTAACTTCGTTTCTTCTTCTTCCCCCTCCTTCTTCTCTTCATCGGAGCGGACGCTTGGCATCTCGTACACCTGCGCGAATCACATCCTGTAGAGCCCAGCGAGGAGGGTCGATGGGCACCCCGTTGGCCTTCCTCCACTCCACCTCCTTCTCGGGAGCGACATCGACGGTAGGTGGCAAGGGCTCGAGTCCACCCGCAACGCCAGTCGAGAACTTGAGCTGTAGGATATCCGCCACTTCATCGCAAGCAGCCAATAGTCTGTCCAAATCTTCTTTGTTGTGGGCAGAGGACACACAGAAGCGAGCACGGGAGCTAATCAGGGGCGTCGCGGGATAGCCAACGACAACGACCGAGATCTTACGCTTCAGCATCTCCCGGCTAAAGGCGGGCATTTTTCCGGGGTTATACAAGGTGACGGGAATGATGGGAGAGTCATCGTGGCCGTAGACGATCAATCCAAGACGCTTGAGCCCGAGACGAAGATAGCGAGAGTTGAAAGCAATACGCTGCAGGCGCTCCTCACCCTGACCAGGACAGAGCTCGCCAGTGATGAGCTTCAGGGACGCGAGAATCTGCATGAGAACAGAGGGGGCCGGAGACTCGCCATACATGGTCGAGGCGTTTGTGCTTCGGAGCTTATCAATAATGGACTTTTCGGCAGCAACGTAACCGCCATTGGCACCGAAAGACTTTGTCAGTGTGCCCATCAGGATGTCCACCCGCGCAGGATCAATGCCAAAGTAATCGCAGACACCGCGGCCGCGAGGCCCCAAGGCACCGATGGAATGGGCCTCGTCAACAAAGAGATAAAACTTGTACTTGTCCTTGAGCACGAGAATGCCGGGCAAATCACACATTGTGCCTTCCATGGAATACAGGCCCTCGACGACGACCAAGATCTTTTTCCAGGGACGATGCGTGCGCGGCTGGCCTTGAGAGATGCTTTCGCGTAGAACGCGTTCGAGGTCCTTGGTGTCATTGTGCTTGAAGGACTGAATGACAGCACCAGACAGTCGGGCTCCAATCCGGATAGAAGCATGGTTCAGTTCGTCCGAGATGATGAGGCAGCCCTTGGAGGCGAGAGCGGGGAATGAGCTGGCATTGGCCACGTAGCCCATGGAGAAAGTCATGGCCTCGGGCTTGCCGACGAAAGCAGCAATCTCCCTCTCAACCTCGAGGACCAAATCGGTGGTGCCGGCGTCGGCACGCGGGCTGGCGGTGGCAACGCCATATCGCCTAACGCATTCTTCGACGGCATCGGCGCAAGGTCCTTCGGATTGGGCAAATCCCAAATAGTTGTAGGAGCTCATGTTGAGAGTTTCCGTGTAGGTGCCGGTATATCGATAGGTGCGGTTGTTGTCGTCCGACTTGCGATCAATGAGAGTAATGTATCGTCCGGGAACACCGACTGTCGGACGAGCAAAGCAGTCGTCCAGTCGCATCTTCAACCGTCTGGTGTAGAAGCTGTCAAAGTCATCATTGAGTGGAGCATAGCCGTTCTGAACTTTGAGAGACTGGTAGTTCTTTTGATTTCCAAATCTCTTGCCGAAGAAATCGCAAATGTGGCCGACGAGGATGAGCAAAAGGTAGCTGATATAGGTAGTGAGGAGAAAGTAATAGGGAGGCTCGTCCTCAACCGGAGTTTCCAGAGGCACGCCGTGTGATTTGCTGACGTAGAGATGGCTCGGATGGCAGAGAGGACCGAACTGGGCCTCGGCTCTTCGCTTCCTCTCCATTTCCTGTGGCGACTTGGGTCGAAAAAGCGTAGTGGTGGGCGGGTCAGAACTGTTGTGGTCATCCGCAACGGCGGTGGACAAGGAAATCATAGGAAGAGAGGTAGATGGAGGTGAGATGGCGACAGGTGAGCCGTTGGCATGCATCTGCTGCTGTTGCATGGCGAGCAGCGCTTGGTGTGCAGATGCAGGGTCCTTTGGCTTTGGGCTGGACGAGAAGAATTGACTGAGGCGGTTGGCTTTCGAGGTTGAAAGACGTCTTTCGCCCGTCTTGTCAGTAATCGGCATGGCGGAGGAGGAGGAGGAGAAGGGGTTGGCCAGTTTGCGGGGCATGTCTTCTCGTGGTCGGGCGCAAGTTTTCTTGCAAAGGAAAGAATTGGTGACAGGAGGGACCGGAACGAAAGCAAGGACTGGCTCGTCGAGACAACGGTCGACCGCTCACTGGGCCGGGGCCTGGTTCTTGGAGGAAAGAGAGGTCAGCATTTCGGGACAGCAGATTCCAAGGATTGCATCACTGCATCAGACGGATTTGAATGGCAACCAAGCGCCGTTCGCCATTGTCACAGCCGTACCGTGCCGCCCACAACAAACAAGATGCAAACGCTGCGGCTGAGGGCAGTGCGTGGAACGAGGGGGAATGAGGAGATAGGGTTGCAGTTGAGGACGAGTCAATTGACTCGCAACCACAACTCTGGGCTCTGAGGAATCGAGGGGAACAGGCTGGAGGCTTACACCGAGGAGTAGATGGGCTCGTTGTGTAGAAATGATGCTGACCATCGGCGTGCAGAAGGAAAGACGACTCCGCGGGATGGTGAAGGTTGGAAAGACGGGTCGAAGCCACAAGCGCGCGCCGCTATTAAGCAAGGAGAATGGTTACAAGGAGACGCGGGAGATACAGGGAGATACAGGGAGATGCTTACCAAGACGAGAATCGAGTGGGTGCCAGAGTGGATGCCAGAGTGGATGCCAGAGTGGATGCCAGAGTGGATGCCAGAGTGGATGCCAGAGTGGGTGCTGTGGATGCTGTGGATGCCAGCTGTAGCCAGTTGGCTGTCCCTTAGCGAGGCCACAGGATGGGGCGCGACATGGCAGGGAAATTACCAGAAAGACCCGGTTCCTGCAAGGAGTCCGTAGTCCCAGACAGCACGGCATCAATGACGACCACGTCGTGCACCGCATCTGGCATGGGCATGGGCATCGGGCATCGGGCATCGGGCATCGGGCATCGGGCATCTGGCAGACATTGCCAGAATGCAAGTGGCGGTGCGGTGCACGGGTTCCGGGCCAGCCGCCAGAGGCGCTCAAGGCTCTCCAGTGGCACTCCCGTGGCTCTCCCGTGGCTCCAGTCAGTGGCGTGCCATGTTAAATGAATTGAATGAAAGCATTGCGCAGGGCCATTCGCCAGCAAGGAACCCAAGTGGGGCCCATCACGTGGCGCCACGTCCGCCATTTTGGGAGACGAGGCTGGACGCGACACACAGTCCGACAGTCCGACAGTCCGACAATCTGACTAGCCGAAACGATCCCATGGGCCATTGGGCCATGGCGAACAAGACGCGCCGAAAGGGCGGCGGAACAATAATACGGCGCAAAACAGGGCGGGACAAGACGACTCTGTTGGTGCCCTGGAGGCTGGTGCCCCCTCCCTCCCCCGCCCTTGTCGTGACACACTGCAGTAACGCGGTGAACAACTCATAGCCTCCTGTCGTCGCGTTGCTTTCTCTTATCCTTCGGGACAAACACGGCCGCTCGGTTCCCACCCCGGAGAAGCCAGAGTGACAAAATGGTCGACTGCGTCAATGGACCCCCGGCCTCTGACGAACTCTGGAGGCATCCCGCTCCCACGAGCACGCCCATGTGGCAGTTCATCCAATGGGTCAACAAGAAACATGGAATGAGCATTGATGGATATCCCGGCCTATATCAATGGTCCGTCGACCATGTGTCTTCCTTTTGGGAAGATGTCTGGGATTTTGTCGGCATCGTATCGTCCAAGAAAGCAGAGAGGGTACGTGGCTTTGCTGGTCTTGTCTTGGTTTATACTCTTTTCCGTCCTTGTTGTGTGTATTTGGCCCATGATTTCGCCCATGGATAATACATTTGGATACTGGTTGCTGGAAACCAGCCAGCAGCTGACCCATCCCCTTTCAATCATGTCAGGCTCTCCCCGAAAACTGTCGCATGTACCCACGACCCGACTTCTTCTCGTCCAGCCGGCTCAACTTTGCCGAGAATCTTCTCTTCCCGCCAACCTCTACCCCGATCGATCCATCCGCCACGGCTGTCATCACGATTACAGAATTACCCGGTGACTCGAGGACGTCGTCATGGGCAGAGCTCCGGGAGGCCACGCGCCGCTGTGCCAACGCCCTTCGCGCCTCGGGCCTGAAACCGCACGATGTCGTGGCCGGGTATGTCTCCAACCATGTGGAGGCCTTGGTGGCCATGCTGGCCGCCACATCAATTGGTGCCATCTGGACCGGTATCAGTCCCGACAATGGCGTGTCGGCGGTACTTGATCGTTTGAGCCAGATTGCTCCCAAAGTCCTCTTTGCAGACAACGGCACCGTGTACAACGGAAAGGAGTGGCCTAGCACCTCCAAGACCAGCGAGATCGTGGCGGAACTCAAAAAGATGGGCCTCGTCACCGTCGTCGCCATCAACAATATCAAGGCCGATCTGGGGCTGGCAGATTTCGAGACTCACGGCGTGCGTGCCGTCGACTATGATGCCTTTCTGGCCAGCGCATCGGACAATGCCCTCACATTTGAACAGCTCCCTCCGTCACATCCGCTGTACGTCTTGTACTCGAGTGGCACGACTGGCTTGCCCAAAGCCATCGTACACACGGCGCTGGGGACTCTGTTGCAGCACAAGAAGGAGCACATGCTCCACTGCTCATTGACGTCCTCTTCCCGCATGCTATACTACACCACCACGTCGTGGATGATGTGGCAGTGGAGCATTGGGGCTCTGGCTGTTGGGACCGCGCTCGTTCTTTACTCTGGATCGCCCTTCCAGCCCAACTCGCACCTCTCTCTCCCCAAGGTTCTTTCTGACCTCCAGGTCACCCATTTCGGCACATCAGCCGCCTACCTCACGGCTCTCGAGGCCAACAACGTCCGCCCCATCCAAGACGCCAGCCTCGACTTGTCATCCTTGGAGGCCATCTACTCGACCGCCTCGCCGCTCCCTCCATCCACCTTTAGATTCGTCTACGAGGCCTTTCCCCGGCATGTAAACCTCGCTTCCATCACAGGCGGCACGGACATCATCTCTCTTTTCGGGGCTCCGTGTCCGTTACTCCCTGTACGTGTCGGCCAGATACAATGTGCCGGTCTCGGCATGGACGTTCGTGTCGTCGATTCTGTGACGGGCGAGGCTGTGCCCGCCGGCGAACAGGGCGATTTGGTTTGCGTCAAGCCCTTCCCCTGTCAACCTTTGACCTTCTTCGGCCCCGGCGGTGAGAGCAAGTACAAGGCTGCTTATTTTGAGAGGTTCGAAAACGTCTGCGGCACTCGGGGACCGGTCTGGCATCATGGAGACTTTGTCAAGATCCCTGATCCGTCCACCGGAGGTCTGGTGATGCTTGGCCGATCAGATGGTGTTTTGAAGCCGTCTGGCGTTCGGTTTGGATCCGCCGAAATCTACAACATCCTCACGCGCTTCTTTGCCCGCGACATTGAGGATGCCGTATGTGTAGGTCGCAGAAGAGAGACCGACAAGGATGAGACTGTGTGTCTGTTCATCGTCATGGTCGCCGGCAGACACTTGACCGACGATTTGCGAAGCCAGATCAAGGCCAAGATACGAGCTGAACTCAGTCCCCGCCATGTCCCTGCCGTGGTGGAAGAATGCGGTGCCGGTATCCCCAAAACAGGCAACGGCAAGAAGTAGGTTTTTTTTGGCTTAGCCCCAGACTTTTTTACTATTTCACCCCAACGCTTTCGTGACCTGGCTGTCTTTGAATCATCAACTCATTCTACTCACACAAGAAAAAAAAAATCTCATAGGATCGAAGTGGCTGTTAAGCAAATCCTTTCGGGTTTAAAGGTCAAGTCCAATGCAAGCGTTGCTAATCCCGAGTCGTTGGAGTGGTTCAAGAGTTGGGCCAACGCGAATTAGGTTGTGACATGAATGATATGATGAAAGGCATGTCGGGATAAAGCAGTGATGCAGCGGAGCATGAGCAGCCAAATGATTTCTTTTTTGGAGGGGGGCATCAGATGTGCATGTTCGTTTTTGAAGGCCCACGAAGAAGCTCAAAGTGCTCCCCCCGGGGTCATTCGGATGGCTTTTCTTTGACCCCTCGGCCGTTTGAACAGGCCATGGGCGGGGGATCTTCCCTTTTCGCCGAGTTCTGGCTCAGCTGATGTTTCCCAGGACCCGACCTGCTCTAGTACTTTCTGGTCCTTTCAGGAAATACTACATGAGACGGAAGCCCGCGTGAATCTTCCCGGTCGTACCTACTGGTGCCCCGTTACTTGAGATGTAGCAAACGGGCTGCTGCGGGCTGCTGCGGGCTGCTGCGGGCTGCTGCGGGCTGCAGCAAATTTGCCGTCGGCGCCGCTCGCCTATTCAGATCAGTCACATGCAGATGCAGATGCAAGATACACCAGCACGCAATGCGCAGCATAGTTTGTCTACTAGGTAGGTACCTACCTAGGTAGGTAGGTAGGTAGGTAGGTACCAAGGTAGTAAGCAAAGAGCGTATGTATCTCTGATATCACACGCAAACCACAATCCCGTCGTTATCGGCGTATTTTTTTTTTTTTTTTTTCTTCAGAAGTAGCAGACGCGGCTGTTGAGAAAAAGCAACAAGATACACGACCCATCTGGAGACCCTGTCTTGTCATCCATCACAAGTGCCGTTACCCTGGTGGTGGCCAACCGGGCGAATTTAAGGGGCTGTGGAACGGGTTGTCGAGAACCACTATAATTTTTCCAGTTCCATTCTACAGTTGTTCATCTTTCCGTGTTTTTACGCTATTTTTATTTTTATTTTTATTTTTATTTTGGTTTTTTTTGTGTGTGGGTGTGTGTTAAGGAACGAACAAGGTTTCTTTTCGGCCGTGGAGTGTCAAACTGCAAGAAAGACGATGAAGGATGAATGATGAAGGATGAACGAGAGGCAGAGTTGAGTTATGGGTGGTGTACCAATCTGCTGCCCACCTACCCTGCGCCCTCCCCCGCGCGCGTTTGTGGCACAAGTCCTGATTTCAAGATTGTCCCTGTCGCACCCGGAACGCCCTGCCGCGAGACATGATTTCGATATTGAATTTCACATCCGAAAAACATGATTTCCTGCCGACGGCGTGCATCACCGGCAACGAAAAAACCCTGTGTACTTTTTTGTTTGATTTTTTTGTGTTCCAGTCACAATCACTATAAAGACCAAAACCAGCACGGGGGCTTTCAAGAATCGTCGTGTCGTGTGGACGAGGCCAGAGCGGAGCAGAAACCGTTTCCGTTTCCCCTCCATGACAAGTTTCCCCGGTGGGGAGGAGGGGGGGGAAGTGACAAAGCCAGGCCAGGAACTCGTCGGTCGGTCGGGTTCAACAACAACCACGCTCACGCGATTTTTCGGTTGGTTTCGCTTCGATTCGCTTTGGATTCGCTCCGATTGAGAGGGGGGGGAAGGGTCTTTTATCGGGATGGTCGTTGCATTTTTTTTTTTTTCCTTTCTTCCCCTTCGGCTTTGGCAGAATTTTGTCCTCCCGGGGTGCCTTTTTGTGAATATTCGGAGGAGGCGCCCTTTCATGGTGGTCGGTACTAGGGTAGGCTGTCCGGGGGGAGGCTCGCTAGGCTAACCCCCCCCCCCCCCCCCCCCCCCCCACCCCGGGACTCACCCCTCCCAAACGCTTGCTGGCCTTGACGCCTTCCTGCGTTTCCGGTCCCATCCTGCTCAACCTTCCAACATGCACGCTTTCCTCCGTCCCATTCTTTAGCTTGGCTGCTCTCGCCGTGCATTTGCAAACTGCTGCACCTCCCGCGCCGGGGATACCTCTTGGAGAGTCGGTGTTCCCATCTCTCGCGCGTTCATCAGCTGCACGCCCAAGGTATCCATCGACCAACGTCCTCTACTCTCGGCGGCCTGTCGTCGTCGTTTAGCACCAACCCGGCCAGCTGCTACAAGCCTACACCCGGCCGCGAAGCATCCTGCGAAGCATCTACTCGCACGCGAGCTGCCAGACTTGGGTCGAAAAAGACGCTGCAAAATAGCTCTGATGAAAGCACAGAGTCAACCTCTTTGCAACTCGTCGCGAAACCTTCGAGACTGATAAAATACTGCTGGCTCCTACGTCGCGTCGATCCCACCCACAGCTCTGGGGGATATCGCCAGTGTTGGTTTGGCATTGAGAACAAACCCTACAGGATCTTGCATTGCCATCTGGAATCCCGACCAACAATCATCAGAGCATGCCGCAACCTTGCAGCATCCATAACGCTCGCTCCTTCAGAACCGTCCCGAGCCTTTGCGGCCTCCGAAAATAGTAGCCTATCTCGCAGATTACTGGCCGCTTTTCCGGCGCAGCGGCCACCACGGCCGGAAGCTGTGTGCGCAGAACCTTGGCTTCCCACGCCAGGCGCCAACGCTGTGCGCTGTGCAGGGGGCTGAAAGTGTCTTCAAGGACTCACAATCGGCGCCCCTTCACCGACTCTGGTAGGATCATCGAGCGCTTTCGATAGATCTGCCCGCCCGCTCGCCCTTGATGCGTCGAGGTCGTTCTCACAGCTCGGCTTCGCCATTTCGGGCGCTAGCACACCACCAACAGGCAGCCTCCCCTTCAGCATCTAATGATCCGAGCTCTGTCATCAGGTCCTTCGATGTTGACTCCAATCCAACGCGCCCAGTGCGGCCCTCCCCCTTGGCCGCCTCGACCATTCGAGATATGCCCCTGGATCTGGTGGAACGGATACGGTCGTTTCCCCTCTTCCTGTCGGCTCCTGAGGATTTCCTTGTTGCCATCGGTAACCATCTCAAGCCCCAGATCAACGGCCCCAATGATCATATAATCACCGAGGGTGATGACGCAAAGGCCATGTATTGGCTGGTGCGCGGCGTAGTGGCCGTCACATCTCGTGACGGAGAAGCAGTTTATGCCGAACTAAAGCCAGGTGCTTTTTTTGGCGAGATTGGTGTCCTCATGAATATGCCACGTACGGCCACCATTGTAGCACGCGCAAAGTGTCTCCTGCTCGTTCTGAAGAAGGAGGATCTGCAACTCGTCATACCCAAGTTTCCCCAGATGGAGAAGGCCATTCGAGAAGAAGCTCAAGAAAGGCTTCAGTTGCTCAAGAAACAGCGACAGGAGCGCGGCGCCAGTCGAAAAGCCCTCAAGAGCGATTTTGTCCCTCGAACGACGGTGCCGGGCGAGGTTTCGACCGGCGAGAGCGGTGCTATCAAGGACGGCGCAGTGGTCAATACAAAGAAGCGCAAGTCCCCGAGCCCGGGCATAATTGAAGATCCCGCCGCCGGTAGTGCCATTGGTAGCGGATTTGTGAATATTCGGAAGACACTGAAGGAACTGCCGCTGTTCTCCAAGTTACCCCCGGATATCCTACACTTTTTGGGCTTGAGTGTGCAGCCAAAGACATACCATCCCTTTGTTGACATAGTTTCTCAAGGCACACCAGGCAACGAAATCTATCTCATCGTACAAGGAGAAGCCGAGGTCATACACGACGAATCGAAAGAGAATCACGACGCAAAACCAACGGTAGGCTCTGTACAATCGAGACCGCGATTGAAAGCTGGGCAATACTTCGGCGAGGTTGCCAGCTTGGGGCTCTCGCCCGGCCGCACCGCGACGGTCAGGTCAATCACAACGGTGGAATGCTTGATGGTTCCTGGGGAGGTGTTGGATGAACTCTGGCTACGATGTCCGCCAGGCATCAGATACCAAGTAGAAGAGACGGCCAGACTAAGGTTGAAGAAGCAAGAGGAGGTTACCAAGATGACTGAGCTCGACAACAAACACGATGCCTTGTCAAGGTCGGACCTGTCAAGCCCCTCGACCCCTTCCAGAGGATCGTTGCCCGACATGACGTTCACAACGCCTCCCAGTCAAGGCTCACCGAGCACTGACGAAGCCGAGGTCATGGAACCGAAGGATCCAGACCCGTTCTTGAGCGTCAACATGGAGAATTTGAGAAACCGCAGACGGCAATCCTTGGCTCCGCCAACCACTTTGGTTGAAGTCGCGGCAACTAGCCGCACCAACGGCTATCGGGCATCACTCGTCAGCCCCGTGCCTGTCCGATTCAGCTCCGGTGAGACGTCGGAATGTGGTGGGCCAGCAAAACGAGCCCGAACTGAGACGAGCCGGTACTCGTCCTCTTCGATACCAGCCCTCAATGACGAGGTGCTGGTGCAAATATTCAAGCACCTCGACATCAAGGAGCTCATACGGTTACGAATTGTCAGCAATCATTGGCGTCAACTTCTCACTCACTCTCCCAAAGTCTGCAACGAGGTAGACTTGTCGCATTATAACCGCTTTGTCACAGACCACTCACTCATCCATGTTTTGGCGCCCTTTGTCGGACGTCGTGCAAGGTCTATAGACCTGAACAACTGCTTCCATGTTACAGACGAGGGGTTCTCTGTTCTGTGGCAACATTGTGGTCGGAATATCAAGATATGGCGCATGCGATCGGTGTGGGACGTGTCTGCCCACCAAATCCTCGAAATGAGTGAAAACGCCAAGCAGCTGGAAGAGTTAGACTGGAGTAACTGCCGAAAAGTCGGCGACAATCTTCTCGGTCGAGTCGTCGGATGGGTGGTTCCAGAGGCGCCGGCGATGCCGAAGAGCTCGGCCATGACGACGACTGCAGCGTCAAGGAAGTCAGACGAGGCAAGGAAGAAGGCTCATGGCGCGAATAACCCTCCACCCGGAACAGTGATTGGGTGTCCGAAACTCTGCAAGCTCGACCTATCGTACTGCAAGCACATTACGGACAGGTCCATGGCACATCTAGCCGCCCACGCATCGGCCAGGCTACGCTCATTAACACTCACCCGGTGTACATCCATAACGGATGCCGGGTTTCAGTCGTGGGCGCAGTACAGATTCGAAAAGCTCACCCACTTATGCCTGGCCGACTGCACGTATCTGTCTGACAACGCGGTCGTGGCTCTCGTGAATGCGGCCAAAAACCTGACGCATCTGGACCTGTCGTTTTGCTGTGCACTGTCCGACACGTCAACAGAGGTGGTAGCCCTCGGACTGCCCATGCTTCGAGAGCTCAGAATGGCATTCTGCGGTAGCGCCGTGAGTGATGCGAGCCTGGAGAGCATCGCCCTGCACCTCAACGAGCTCGAAGGCCTGAGCGTCCGTGGCTGCGTGCGGGTGACGGGCAAAGGTCTCGAAAACATACTGCGAGGCTGCACGCGCCTCAGCTGGACCGACGTGAGTCAGTGTCGCAATCTGGAGCCGTGGATCCGAGCCGGCAGCATTGCGAAATGGGGGTTTGATGACCGATCGAGCAAAACCAAAGCCACCATGATTCCCACGGATCTGTGGTCAGCAGCCACTGAAGGCTTTGGGGATATCCCACAGCCAAAGGCGATGAGTGTGGCCATGTTGACCACGCCTCGTTTTCTCGCTGCCCGAGCAGGGCTCGGATTCTTGAACAAACGAGCGAGACAGCCTGTACGATTTATCATTGAGAAGGGCGTTCAGGGGCTGAGGTAGTGTGTGTGACTGTGGAGAGGGATCTCAAAGCCGAGGGGCACTGTCTCATTCTTTTTCTCGGGCAGCACAAAGGGGGTTTGAATGGCGGCGGGTACATGTGGTACATGTGTGGACCGTGGCGGCGTTTGGATTGAAATATACACCAACTCGGTCAATATTTGGAGGGAAATGATGGATGTCACGATTTTTTTTTTCTTTTTTTTTTTTCCGATTTTTCTCCTAGGTTTCTTTTCTTTTTTTTTGGATTGCATTCCAGAGTTCTCACCATCTACAAGCGTCTATCGGCATGGCGTGCCAGACTATAGCGGGAGCAGAATTTGTGATGGTGGTAGATTTGTAAAGTCCAGGTTGGGTGGGAGTATGGGGGGTTGCATTTGCATACATCTGTGGTATCGTCGATGTACTCATTTTTTGGGCGAATAAACTGCGCAAACTCGCGCGGAGAGCCGGAACGTTCCATCATCTTCCAGCACCACGTGACGTCCAACTTCAGCCCAGCTGCCCCACTGCCCACCGACCAGGCGCGCGTCACTGGGCGATTTATTATTAATCAGCAGCATAGGTGGCAGCTCTCTCGTCATTGACGTCCGTCTCCACCACGCAACGCAATAAACCCTTCTTCCACCTAAAGGACCACGACCACGACTCCGAAAACGCCAAAACTCCAAACTGCATCAAAAACCACACCGCTCATGTCCTTTACTCTGCGCGTCGGGCCGAGCCCCGCGCGCCTCCTGGCGCAGCGGCTACCCGAGCAGATGTCGAAATCTGCCTTCCGAGCCACGGCCCCGATCCGAAGCCTCCACCACAGTCATCGACCGGCAAAGCCGGCTCCGACGAGCAGCCTCCTCACAAGCCGCATCCGAAGCGCGCTGCTCGGTCGCGGGGCCGTCGCCGGCGGCAGCAGCCGCTCGTACTTCCAGGGGGCCGCGCAGCAGGCCGCCGCGGCGGGCGGCTCCAACACGAGGAGGCTGCTCGTGGGGGGTGCCATCTTTGGCGGCACGCTGGTGGCCATCAACGCCGTGTTCAACCGCGAGACGAGGGACGACGGCGGGATGCCGCTGTACGAGCGGGAGTACCTGAACAACACGTTTCTGCACACGGGCCTGGGCATCGGCATCATCGGGCTGACGGCGAGGCAGATGGTGCAGAGCGGGTTTGTGTACCGGCTGATGGTGACGAATCCGTGGGTGGTGGGACTGGGCGGTTTGGCGTTGAGCTTTGCGACCATGATTGGGACGCGGTCCATTAGCCCTGACAAGTGAGTAGCTGCCCCTGCCTGCCTTGCCCAACGCACAATCTCTGCCCCCATCTATCTATCCATCTACCTTGCTTGACCCGTATCATGGCGCGCGCCGGCTAATAAACATCCCGCAACAGCTACATCCCCAAGTACGCCCTCTGGACCGCCTTCAACGCCACGCAGGCCGCCTTCGTCGCCCCCCTCCTGGCCTTCGTCCCCGCCCCGCTCCTCGCCCGCGCCGGCCTCTACACCGTCGCCATGATGGGCGCCCTCTCCGTCGTCGGCGCCACGGCCAAGCAGGAAAAGTACCTCTACATCGGCGGGCCCCTCCTCGCGGGGGCGGCCATCGTCGCCGTCTCGGGCCTCGCCCCGCTCGTGATCCCCGCCACGGCGGCCCGGACGCTCGCCCTCACCGAGGGCATCTGGCTGTACGGCGGGCTGGCCGTCTTTGGCGGCTTCACCCTCTACGACGTGCAAAAGGTGCTGTACCACGCGCGGATGGCGCAGGCGGGGCTCATGAGGCGTGACCCCGTCAACGAGAGCATCTCGCTCGAGCTGGACTTTTTGAACATCTTCGTCCGCATGGTGCAGATCCTGATGCTGCAGCAGAACCGGAGGAAGTAGGGAAGGAGGGAAGTAAGGGAAATGGGGGAGGGGGGAAGGACAGCACAGGATGATGCGGTTTTGTGTGTGATTGATCAGGGCGCGTGATTGTTTCTTTTGTTTTCGGGTTGTTTTTTCTTTCTTCTTTTGCTTTGTTTGCCCATTTGCTTCGTCGGACTCTGGGAATTGTGTTGGGTGAGTGGATGGGAGGATGAATGGTGGATGGATGGATGGAGTGTCCAAGTCTCCTATTGTGAAGATGAGCCGAGGCAAAATCTCCACTCTCTGGTTTGGCACAGCTCAGGTCGAGTTTTTTTGAGAAGGAAGAGCAGAAATTGCACCACACACGTATTACCTAAAAAAAAAAAAAAAAATACAAAAAAAGGCCCTCTTATACAGGCATCGCATTCTATCCTATCCGCCGTGCCCGCCCACAACCTCAAGTCGCAACAGGCCTTGAACAACGTTGGCTCCAACAACCTCCACTTTACCAAGTCCACAACACGTTTTCACCCTCACCCCCAGCGCAGCGCAGCAAACGGCCTCAGGAAATGGCTCGGGCACTCATACCCGGCCGGGTTCCGGTCCAGGTACGCCTGGTGGTACTCCTCGGCGGTCCACCACCGCCCCGCGGGCGCCAGCTCGGTGACGATGCGGCCCCCCCACCACTGCTCGTCGGCCCGGCGCGTGACCTCTCGCGCCGTGCGCTCCTGCTCCTCGTCGTGGAAGTAGATGGCGGAGCGGTACTGGGGCCCCGTGTCCGGGCCCTGGGCGTTGAGCGAGGTCGGGTCGTGCATGCGGTAGAAGAACTCGAGGAGGGATCTATACGAGACCTGCTCGGGGTCGAAGATGAGCTGCGCGGCTTCGGCGTCTGTAGGGGTGAAACCGATGTCAAGATGGGATGGGATGGGGGGGGGGTCAGTATCAGGTTCAGAGATTGGATCCAGGAGAAGAGAGAGAGATCATGTTCATATCATGTGCGTATCGTACGTACGCCCCGTCTTGCCGCCGCACACGGCCCTGTAGGACGGATGATCGACGTCCCCGCCAATGTAGCCGACCCGCGCGTCCAGGAGGCCCTTGCCCGCAAAGTGCCGCCGGTAGAGGTGCTCCGTGCCCCAGAAGCAGCCCGCCGCGACGGTGCATCGCTGCGCGCCCTCGGGGATGACGGGCTGGTGGGCGCCGGTGCCCGGCGACGGGTCTGTCATGGAGGCGCGGGTGGTGGCCGAGGTCGACTGGGTGGCGGGTCTGGCGAGGCGGGCGATGAAGTTGGGGAGCGAGTTCATGCCGCTTCTTCTTCTTCTTGTTCTTCTTCTTTTTTCTTTTTT
>SRQA01000863.1:0-15412 GCA_018360365.1 Claviceps citrina | reverse complement strand
ATATAATAGCTTTAGCCTTACTCTAATAAAGTTATTTATAGGCTAAGACCTTAAGACTACTAAGTAAGCTATTTATAAGTAAATTACCTAGCTTAAGATCCTTAAATAACTTTAGGAATAAAAAAAGAAATTACTTTAGTAACTTAGTATATATAAAAACCTGCCTAAACACTAGTAATATTATAATAATTCCTCTAATAATAAAAGAGGAGAAGTTAAAGTTAGGAATATTATAGAACTTACTTACCTTACTAACCTATAGAAATATAAAATCTAGATTAATAACCTAAACCATGCCTTTAATAAAGCAAAACGCAAGTATTAACATAACTACTAGAAAATCCTTTTTACCCTTAGTAATATAAACTAAGTCTATAGGGCAAGATAAGACTAATTTATTAGCAAAAAAACTATAGAGAAGCAGGACTACTTTACTAATAACTAGGGCAGCTTCTAGGAGTAGACTTTTATACTACTTTAAGATTCTATAAATTATAATGCCTAAATTACCTTATAGCTTAAGAAAGCGCACTAATAAGACTAATAAAGCCTTATAGACTTTAGTATTTACCTTAATTCCCTAGAGAATTACCTTAAAAAAGTAAGTAAAAAGTCCTAGGCTTTTACCTTCTTTACAAAACTATAGCCTAAACTATAAAACTATATAAATCTACATACCTCTATTACTAGCAAGACACATAAGGAAGTTATAATAATTATATAATAATTCTAGGAGGCAATACTATTTTTTAAGAATAAGCAAAAAGCTACTAATTCCTAGGATTATAATTAATAAAAAGGATAATAATAAAACTACTAATTAAAATACCTATAATAGTAAGCCTTTAATAAAAGCCCTGCTATAAAGCCTAATAAGAATAAGGTTTATAATAAGCTAAATTAACTAAATAACCACTACTACTATAATTATAGTAATAATAGCTATATTACTTATTACTATAATAAGCTAGCAAAAGACTAGGAAAACTACTAGTAGTAGAGGTAAATACCCTAACCTCTGCTACTAATACCTAAATACCTATAGAATATAGATTTTGTGTTCTAGTATTTATAAAAGGGCAAAATACTACTAAAACGTTCGTAGACCTAGATAGTTACTTTAATATTAATATTATAAGTATTAAGTTTATATAATAATACTAACTAAAAAAAGCCTAAGTAATAGCCCCTCTCCTTAAGGCTATAGGGAATCTTATAATACCTTAATATAAGGTATATTATATACTACTTACCCTAAAAGACTTAAGGGGTTAAGAGAAAGACTTTATTATTAACTATATTACTATTAATAAAGACCTAAAACCTAAGGGAAGTCCTATATTAATTAGAATATATACCTTTGTAAAGGAATAAGTATACTTATTTTTATATAGTTAAGAGTAGTAGTTTAAGCTTAGTTAAGATAAGTTAAAGATTTTAACCCCCTACTATTTTACTAAGAAATTATAATAAGAAATAGTAGTATTTACTATAAAATCCCTTAATAGCTTTATTCCCCTTAGAGATAAAGAAGTTACTAATACCTTTAGTAGCACTAATACTATCCTAAATAAACTCTAGGAGTTTTAGGATATATTTGCCTTTAATAAGGCTAAATTACTACTATCTTAAAAGGAAATAAACTACGCTATTAACTTTCTCCTAAATACTATACCTTTATATAGTCTTATATACCCCCTCTTATAAGCAAAACTTAAGGAGCTCTAGGACTATATCTAAAATAACTTAGTAAAAGGGCATATAAGACCCTTAAAAAGCCTTATAAGCGCGCTAATTCTCTTTATCCTAAAGAAAGATAGAATACTCTAACTTTATGTAAACTACTAGGAAATTAATAAGATTATACTTAAGAATTACTACACTTTACCCCTTATTTTAAAGATCCTTAACTACTACTAGGGTATAAAATACTTTTCTAAAATTAATATTAAAGACGCCTACTACTAGATCTAAATAAAAGCTAGTAATAAGTAAAAGATTACTTTCTAAACCTACTATAAACACTTTAAATACCTTATTATACTATTTAGCCTTACTAATACCCTAGCTATATTCTAAAACTATATTTACTAAGCTTTTTATAAACTAATAAACACTATTTATATAGTATATTTAAATAATATCCTTATCTTCTTTAAAACCTAAGAAGCATATATAAAACATATTAAACAGGTCCTTAAATATATAAAAAAGGCAAAGCTATATATAAAACCTTCTAAGTGCACCTTTTACTAAGACTTAGTAAAATTCCTAGGATTTATCTTATTAACTACTAGTATTTTAATAAACCCTAAAAGGGTTAAGACTATATAAAATTAGTAAGAGCTAAAGAGCTTCTAGAATATATAAGTATTCCTTAAATTTTGTAATTTTTACTAATACTTTATACACTAATACTCTAGTATTATAGCACCTTTAAACGCACTTATAAAGGGCAGCTAGAATAGTATACAAAAGAGCACCTTCTAATTTAGACTAGCTAAAAAGACAGCGTTTATATAGCTAAAAGCTGCCTTTTAGAAGGCCCCTCTCCTTTATTATTATAACCCTAATAAGTAAGTCTAGATTAAAACAAACACTTTAGTCTTTATAATAGCTAGTATTATTTTATAGCTAAATAATAATAGGCAATACTACCCTATAGTATTCTAGTTAAGGAAGTTTATAAATATAAAAAGAAATTATAATACTACTAACTAAAAGCTCTTTATAATAGTTAAGTTATTTAAACACTAGTAATACTATATTAAAGGGGTAAAGAATCTAGTTAAAGTCCTATTAAACTACTATAACCTTTAGACTTTTATAAGGCTACTAAAGCTAAATAGTAGGTAAGTATAATAGTATATATTCCTATTACTTTTTAACTTTATTATTAAATATAAACTAAGTAAAAGCAACCCTATTAACACATTATTAAGATAGCTAGATTATAATAGCAAAACGCTAACAAATTTAGGGCTATTACCTAACTTATAAAAGAAGTTTTTATTTGCCCTAAGTAGTAGGAAGGCTAATAAGCCTAGAGAGATATATCTTATAAAAGAAGTAAAAGGGGTTATAATACCTAAGAGAAGATATAATAAGATACCTTTAGAAAAGGAAAATACTCTAGTTATAGGGGATTAGTAGTAATATAGTAAGATGCCTTTAGGAGAGGAAAATACTCTAGTTTATAATCTTAGGGTCTAGATAAGTAAGGTAGCTACTAGGACGCTAGTAAAGTATAAGCTAGTAGCTAATAAATTCGTAGCTAAAGTAGGATATGTTTTTAGTATTAAATTATATAAAATCTAGGCAGTTATTACATTACTAAATTTATATAACTATACTATAAATAGGTTACTAGCTTAGCTACTAAAAATAGCTTAGGACTATAACTAGAACCTCTAGATAAGTAGCTAGGCCTAAGAGGCAGCAAAAAGGAGGGGAAACACTAGGATATAAAGATATAATATATATAGCATCCTAATATATAATAACTAGGTAGCGGTACCTTAGGACCCTATCTTATAGGTAGAGCTTTTATAACTATACTATAATAATCCCTTAGCTAGTTACTTTAGTGTTAACTAAATAATTAAATTACTATAACGCAATTTCTACTAGCCTAGCTTATAGGAGGTAGTAGCGGACTATATATCTAGTTATGCTAAATATTAGCATATTATAGCAAGATAGCATAAGCTATATAGGAAGCTTAAATTGCTTCTAATACTAAGGCAACTATAGGTTAAAGTGTTAATAGACTTTATTATAGGATTACTATAAGCATTTTACTATAAGCAAGAAACTAACTTAATCCTAGTAATTATAAACTAATTTACTAAGTATTTTATATTCCTTTCTATTACTACTATAATTAATACTACTAAGCTAGTAGAGACCTTTTATATAAAGATTAAATTAAAATTTAGCGCGCTAAAGGGCATTATATTAGACAAAGGATTAGTATTTACAAGCAAATTCTAGTCTAAGCTATGTTTCTACTCTAAGATAAAATAGAGGCTTTCTATAGCTTTTTACCTATAAACTAATAGTTAAATAAAACAAATAAACTAAGTCCTTAAACATTACCTTTATTGCTTTATTAGAGAGAACTAACTAATATAGCTAAAGCTACTGCTATAGGCTTAATTTGCTTATAATAATATAGTTAACTAATTAATAGGCCTTGCTTCTTACTACATACTTATAGGGTATTATTTTAAATTTTGCCTTAGTCTTAGGAATAAGACTACTAGGGAAGAGGTGTTAGAGGTAAAGGCCTAAGTAATAAAGCTATAGGAAGTATATAAATAACTTTAAAAGATATAGTAAAGGGCTAGTAAATCCTAAGCAAAATACTATAATAAATAATATATACTACTACTAGTATTTAAGCATAGGAACCTTATACTATTATTAGCCTAGAATATTAAGGTAAAGGAAGCAAAACACAAGCTAACCTTTAGATTTTTAGGACCTTTTTGCGTTATTTAGGTAATTAGAAAGTAAGTATATAAACTAGCACTACTAGAAAAGTATAGCCGCTTATATAATATATTTTATATTAGCTTGCTTAAGCTATAGAATTACTATAAAGATAGTATAAATACGCAGGCAAACGTGCTAAACCTTAAAAAAAAAGATAAACACTACTAAGTTAAAGAAATTAAAGGATAAAAGATAGTTAAAGAAAAGACCTATTACCTAGTAAAGTAGAAGGGATAGCTAAGTAAATATAATTAATAGGTCCTAAATAAGGATATAAACACACTATAGCTAATAATAATATATAAAAAAAAGACATAGTTACTAATAAAAAGGGGATAATAAGCTCCTAAAAAACACTAGCTATTATTTAGTATACTATTTATATATTAAAAAAAAAAAACAAAAACAAATTAATTAAGACCCTAAAACTACCCCTAAAAAATAAAAAAAACACCCCCTATACTATAGGGATATTTACTAGAAAAGTCCTTATTATAATACTAGTAGTAAAACTAGTAAACTTATTATAGTCTTCTTCCTTATTAAGCAACCCCCTAACTAAGGCGAAAAACCACTAAATAGCAATTGCCTAGGGGAGATACCCTAGGTCCTTAGGATATAAATATAACTTTATCTAGGCCTTCTAGACTATAAGAGCGTTATTATAATTAGCCTAAGGGAGCATATTTATTAGCAAAAAACAAAGTAAATAAAAGTAATTATATTATAAGATACTTATAATTCTAGGTAATAGCGCTAGACTATATATTATAGTAGTAAGATACTATTATAAGATAATATACTAGTAATACGCTACAAAGGCAGCCTATAGAAATATTAGAAAATAAAGAGTAAATAATAAGTAAGAAGCTATATACTTAATGCCCCTTTACTACCTTAGTTAGCCTAAAAGTAATATAGTAAGCTATATTAGTATAAATAAAACTATATAGTAAGTTAAGCAAGCTATAAGTAACCCTAAGGCAAAAGTTATTAAAATATAGGAATAAGACTAAGGGAGTAATAGTAATAGTAGTATAAGTAGCGGTAGTATAGGTATAGTAGTAGATAGCTAGTAAGGGGGTAGTAATTTCCTTCTCCTCCTTCTCCTTATTATTACTAGTAGTATTATCTTTATTATTATTATTATCTTTCTCTTTCTTAGTAAGAGAAGCACGCTTAGCTAGTAGGGACCTAGTCTAGCCTAAAAGCTTTACTAAATTAGTAAAGTTACTAGTAAGGGTTAGGTAATACTAAGGATAGGAGTTAGCAAAAGCATAAAGAACTATAGTATAAAGAATATATACTATCTGTTAATTCGTACACAGGCGAATTAATAACAAAGGTACAAGAAATAACAAGCAATGCGCGCGCAAAAGGAAGTACTAGGATTCTAGTTAACATTATTAATATTACTATCTAGCTAGCTAAGTAGGAGGCCTTTTAGTGGTTTTTATAATGCGCAAAGTTATAGGTTATGTGACTAGCGCACTAGCTACCTATCTAAGGCAAGCTTAGATGCGGCTAATTAGGATGCGCTAGGTCCACGTTAACCTAACCTATTATATTAATATTAACACTAGTACTCTTCTCTTTTTATACTAGAAATTAACGTAATATAAAAAGCCTTTAATCCCTCCCTACTAAATATATTAAACACTTAGCTAATTAAATCTAATCCCTTAATTAGATTTTTACACAAAGTAATAAAGGAAATAGCAATAGTTATTATAATATAACAGGTACTAATTAGTATAACCCTAATATCCCTAAAATACACATACTACGCTGCGGTTGTAGCTAAAGAAATAAATATAGAAGTTATTATTGTTGATATCAACGCAACGGGTCGGGTCAACGTGGACCCGGCGCATCCTGATTGGCCGCATCCGTGCTCGCCTCGGATGGGTGGCCAGTGCGCCGGTCACATGACCCACAACTTTGCGCGTCACGAAAACCACCAAAAGGCCTCCCACTCAGCCAGCTAGATAGAAATATGAACAACGTCAACCAGAATCCTAGTACTTCCTTTTGCGCGCGCATTGCTTATTATTTCTTGTACCTTTGTTATTGATTCGCCTGTGTACGAATCAACACTGATCAGTGGTGATTACACCACAGATTAGCTAGATTCACGCATCCTGCAGAACGCTAGTTTCCGCTCATGGTAGCTGATTTTTCACGAAATCAGTGGAGTCGATCCTACCGAACGAAGGAAGCAACATAGAAGAGACGATTCCGCGATCACGAATAGATTCAATCCATCCCCTTTAGGGAAGCTCTTTAGGGTCTATTCGCAGAGCCGTTTCGTGCTAAGAAAGGAAGCTCGCCGCAGCACCGTGCCGCTTGCTTCAACAGGTACGATTTTTCCTCTTTCCAGCCTCAAACGCCCGTTAGAGGAATCATCGAATCTCTCGTCTATCACGAGATTCATCAAGCCCTTGATTCAATCAAATCCATCAGTCTGGACCAACGACTGCCACGGATTTCCACCCTTTCACCTGCACTACCACCTGCTTTACCATTTTTCCATCAGATTTCTATTCTCTTCACCACCAAATACAACACACATCCATGGGTGAACAAAGCCCCCAATCCGTCAATCTTGACGATGAGATCCCAGAGCTCCCTCGGATCCTATCAACACACAGAAGAGCAATTACAGCAGACTGGCACAAGCTCAACCCATCAGATTTCAATCTCGGCAAGGCCACAAGTGCTGAAATATGTGGCCGAATCGCTTTCTTTATCATGGAAGCTGAGACTGAAGACCTCTCTGGTGAGCTCCTTTGGCAGAAGCTCAGAGACCAATTCACAGACTGGACTGAAGAAGCCTTCAAACACGGGAACACTGAGGTTGTTCGCGTTTTTCGTGACTTCCTGCAAAAACGCAACATTTACTTCCCGTCAGACCGATCATCTATTGCCGGCAAGCTCGTGACGGCAATACAAGCTGAGACCAGACCAAGGGATCCTGACAGAGAGTTATCACATCCCTCACGATCAAGATCACGTTCACTAGCGAGCAGGCACAGCAACTATCCTCCCTCTCACTACAGCACCCCACATCAACAGCTTCAGGAATCACCTTCCTGGACGCAGCAAAGAGCAGCACTGAAGAATCATCCATATCTTCACCTCACAAGGAATTCCCCTCTTCCTCCGTTTGCTCCAACCACCTTCCCCGTGGCACAACCTAGGAATCGGCAGGGTCACGGAAGACCCCCCCAAACACCCCGTGAGATTAGGCTCCCTAAATCCCCACAACGCCAGCCAGCGGTATCAAATCCTACGATAGGTCATAACCCTGCGGGCAACCGCAAGCTCTCACAGAACCCAGAAGATTACTACCGCCAGGGGAGCCAACTCAACCCTCAGCAGGGACTAAGCGACATTTCCCTCGCTCCTCCCGCTCCTGCCGGGAGCTTCCACAGACCAGACCAACCTCCCGCTATGGTTGACACAGCGGATCAGCGGAGACATCTACACGCCACAGGAGCGGCACCTTACGGGCCTCCCCAAGGATTAGGGCGAGAGCCGACGCAACAGTCGGCTCCCCCAGGCCTTCCTGACTTCAACGGGAGATCTCACGAGCCCACTCAACAACAGCCCCAAGGGTCGGTTCTAGACCCGGGCATCAAAGCAGCTCGGATGCGGGATTTGCCACCACAACAAGGGTCTGAGGGAAACGTTCCTCAACAAGGATGGTGGCAACGTACCGCCGCACCTGATAACAACCTCAATCATCGGAGATCTCATGAGCGTTTTCATCCTCCACTTCACTCCCCGCTGGAATTAGACCCAGCAACGGCATCACGGAAGATTGTGGACCTTCACAAGATTTACTCTGACAAGGAAAAGTACGGTGGAGAGATGTATGACTTCTTCAACGACAAGCTGAAGACTTTCCAAGCCCTTTGTAAGCAAATCGACCTCCCAGAGTCCCTCTTCCACAAGGCATTTCCTGTGATGCTCAAAGGAAAAGCTTCAATACATTACAAGGACTTTCTCCTCGGCAAAGGCATGACTTTCACCCAAATGGTCAAATCCGTCAAAGACCGCTTTAAAACCGTCAACACCACTCAGCTTTATCACAACGACCTCCGCACAATCACGCTACGCAAGGTGATGAGAGAAAACCCCGAAAAGAGCATGCTTAAGGCCCTTAACCTCCTCTCTGACAAGATCATCTCTCTCTATCGTGGGACCAGAGGCCACGTGAACGACGAGATTGACATGCAAAACACGCTTCTCGCCGCCGTCAATGATATCCCTAAATGCAGCCTTGCAGCCTACGATGGCCCCTCTACATACGAGGACCTGACGTCAAAGCTCCGGAAAAGTATCAGAGTGAAGCAAGCCGAAAGAAACGCCACCGAGCGCGGTGCGTTCTATCAAAAAGAGGCTGAAGTCGACTCTGATGCCGCGTTTTACACCGATCGTCACTACGGGAAGAATCGTGACTTCCAACGGCAACAACGCGGGCCCTCCATCCGTCGTAAGGGCCGCTGCTTTATCTACAAGAAGCAAGGGTGCTAGTCCACAAAGCACTCCGCCAAAGAACGTAAGGCGTCACGAAGGCGTTGGAATCAATCCAAATTCCATCGCGGCAGGCCAACGGAGCAGAAGTAGCAGCAATTCCTTACTCATATTAAGGGCGAGGACGACGACAGTGGTGATCCCGATGACCTCAAGCAATTGATCCTCGAGACCGAGGCAATGATAGCTTCATCAGATAAGACCGAAAAGGACGACCACTCTGATCCTCCTGCGGGTCCTTCGCAATTCCTCACTACGGCATTGCAAAGGTCAACACTCTCAACGGAGATCCCTAATGGCGGCAAGGTGCTTGAGATGCTTCAAGACCAGTCATTCAAACACGCCCTTTACCGCAGCGATCCCTATGAAGAGCCTCAGTCTAACAACGTTTTCCTTGCCGAAGCACGCTATTCAGAAGAGACCTTTAGAGGCATCCTTCCTGACACTAGCGCTGCGGGAGTCTCCACGGTCAGCATTGCTCAAGCCCGAGCCCTTTTACGCCTGTTTCCCTCGCTGCAAATCAACCAATCCGCGAGTCAACACGATGTTGCCTTTGGCGCCGGAAAAGCATCGTCACTAGGTTCTTTGAAGGTTCCCACGGTGCTTGGAGAGATTAAATTCCACATGCTGCCGACAGCAACACCCTTCTTGTTCTCAATCACCGATATGGACCGCATGAATGTGAAGCTTAACAACCTGAGGAACCTGCTGATTCAAGGCACAAAAGAGATCCCTATAACCCGACGATGGGGTCATCCGTGGTGGGATCTTAAGCCAACTGCAGCGGTTGCCTTCTTCCTCACAGAAACGCAACTTCAGCAGCTTCATCGACGTTTTGGTCACCCTTCAATCGGAAGACTGCGAAAGGTTCTCCACAAAGCTAGTGAGGAATTCGACCCAAAGATCCTGCAAAAGATCACCAGTTTCTGCAAGCAGTGTCAACTTCACGGCAAGAGCCCCGGCCGATTCAAGTTCACTTTGAAAGATGACCATGAGTTCAATTACGAGATTATCGTCAATATCCTCCAAATTGACGGCAAGCCAGTCCTCCACATCGTGGATTCCGCCACAGCTTTCCAAGCTGCCCGTTTTCTTGAACCAAGGAAGCAGACTGCCAGAGACGTTTGGGACACTATCAGAGCTTGTTAGATTAATAGTTATCTCGGACCGCCTGAATGGATCGTTCACAATGCTAGAAAGAACTTCGCGTCAGCTGAATTCCGTCAATACGCCCGAGGGTTAGCAATCGAAGTTGACGAGGTCCCTGTGGAAGCTCACAACAGCGTCGGAAAGGTTGAAAGATATCACGCTCCCCTCCGACGTGCGTACAGCATCATCAAAAGCGAACTCAGAGACCACGTGCAGCAAGACCACCTTCTTCAAATAGCTGTGAAAGCTGTCAATGACTCTGCTGGCCCAAACGGCCTTGTTCCAACACTCCTTGTGTTTGGGGCATATCCGCGACTATCACAGGATTCACCACCAGCGTTTTCCGTCGTTCAACGCGCTGAAGCAATCCGCAAAGCCACCTTTGAAGCCCGCAGATTGCTCGCAAAGCGCCAGATTAGTGATGCCCTCGCCTGCCGCAATGGACCTGACACTCTCCCAACCCACCAGATCCCGCTACAATCTGAGGTACGGGTCTAGCGCGAGAAAGGTGGTTAGCAAGGTCCTTACAGACTCTTGGCCACGGAAGGCACAACCTGCACGGTGGAAATGCCTTCAGGACCAACGAAATTCAGATCTGTTGTTGTGAAGCCATTCCTGCGTGATTCAGGCAATCCAGAGATCACAGCTAACAAAGAGACCCTTCCTCCTCCACCCACTGACGAGGATGAAGAGGATCACGATGACCAACCGCGTGAACCAACGAAGAGAGTCACCTTTGACTTTCCCAATGAGAGCACTGTTAAAAGGCAGCCTGTCAAGCGAGGCAGAGGCAGACCACGAAAGACCCCTCTGATTGACCAAGACTTTGAGAAATCGATGCTTCAAGGCACTCTGCTTGCTAAAGCGTTTCTCACCGCGAAAGAAGAAGGAGATCTCGCCCTTGCCCATCAACTCCGCCAGCAAGGCATCGTGAAGACCACGGGAGCACCTTTTGAGGCATCCCGGCAGAAGGAACTTAACGCTCTGCTCCAGCAAGAAGTCTTCCGACTTGAGATCTACGACGCTGAAAAACACGGCACGCAACGCATCTTCAACAGCCGTTTTGTGGATGAAATCAAAGGCAAAGGCACCCCGGCACCGTACGAAAAATCACAACTTGTGGTGCAAGCTCACAATGATGCCGGCAAGCAGATGATCTTAACCCAGGCTCCCACAATTCAACGGGCAAGTCAACAGTTGATTGTGACTTTGGCTCCTTCACTCGCGAAAAGGGACATCTCCATCGAGCTGAGAGATATCACGCAAGCCTACGTTCAATCCGTCACAAGCCTCAACCGCAAGATCCTGTGCCAATTGCCCAAAGAAGTCAGAGATCAGCATCCTCCCGGCACAATCATGGTGATTGTCAAACCTCTCTACAGAATCCCTAAGGCCGGCACGCACTAGTAGGCAACGTACTGGAAGCATCATCGCGAGAAGTTGTTCATAATGCCTTCCACGTACAACCCTTGCCTCCTCATTAGCAGCTCCGCAGATGAATTTAGCATTGTGGGCATGCAGACTAATGATACCCTCATCTTAGCCGATCAACCGTTTTCTGATCGAGAAGAAAACAAACTGCAAGCCGCCAAATTCCTTGCCAAGCCAAAGGAGAAGCTCACGATGGACCACCCTCTGATCTTCAACGGTTGCAAGCTCACCCTCAACGCTGATTCCTCCGTTTCTCTCTGCCAAAAAGGGCAGATCAGCAAGCTTCAACTTGTCAACAAAGATCCGGAGAAGCGCCAGGAGGAATATCGTCAACAAAGAGC
The DNA here is from genome assembly GCA_018360365.1 of Claviceps citrina. Taxonomy (NCBI): domain Eukaryota; kingdom Fungi; phylum Ascomycota; class Sordariomycetes; order Hypocreales; family Clavicipitaceae; genus Claviceps; species Claviceps citrina. Next base: position 3,455 of record SRQA01000863.1, on the reverse strand, counting down.
TCGTGGAGCGTACATCGCCACAATCTGTCAACCTGAAGCCGTCTTTGACCTCTCTTCTGCAGCACAAAGGCAAGATCTCACAGACAAGGACGTTGAATTCCTCAACAAGAGGCTTCAGTGGCAGATGGATCACCCGGATCGAGGGCTGCGTTGTATCCCAATTAACCTCGAAAGAGCGAATCTCTTCGTCTTCGTTGACGGATCCTTTGCAAACAACGAAGACTTCAGCTCTCAGATTGGATACCTCATCACGATCGGAAACGAGGACTTCGGCGAGGCTCAATTCACGATGAAAGGCAACATCATCACGTACAGCTCGACGAAGTGCAAGCGTGTCACACGCAGCGCCCTCGCTTCTGAATTGTACGGCATGGTTCAAGGTGCTAATATAGCCTACGCAATCAGCACAACCGTCAAGATGATCACGGACCAGCTTAATCTGCCCGAAATTCCAATGATCCTGTGTACAGATTCAAATTCACTGTACGAATGCCTCGTTAAGCTTGGTACCACCAAAGAGAAGCGATTGATGATCGATATCATGGCTCTTCGGCAATCGTACGAACGCAGAGAAATCTTCGAAATCCGCTGGATCAACGGCAAAGATAACCCGGCCGATGCAATAACGAAGACTTCACCGAACCGAGCGCTCGAGACCCTCATCGATACGAACGAGATTACAATCAGGATGGAAGGTTGGGTGAAAAGAGCGGCATAAGACCTAACAGAAGGGTCATCACAAGAGTCATCACAAGAAGCACACATACTTCAATCTTTGTGACGGCAACTGCCCTGTTGAGAGTCATAGATCTCAAGCAGCAGCGTTGCAATGTGTGCAATTGCAATGACTTCCACATTCATTTCTTTGGCTGCGACCGCAGCGTGGTGTGTGTGTTTTGGGGATATTAGGGTTGTACCAATTAGTACCTATTGTGTTGCAACGACCGTCGCCATTTCCTTTGTCACTTTGTGTAAGGATCCAATTAAGGGATCGGATTCAATTGGCTAAGTGTTCAACACATTCAGCAGGGAGGGATTAGAGGCTCTTTGCGTTGCGTTGATTTCCGGCATAAAAAGAGAAGAGTGCCAGTGTTGATATCAACGCAACGGGTCGGGTCAACGTGGACCCGGCGCATCCTGATTGGCCGCATCCGAGCTCGCCTCGGATGGGTGGCCAGTGCGCCGGTCACATGACCCACAACTTTGCGCGTCACGAAAACCACCAAAAGGCCTCCCACTCAGCCAGCTAGATAGAAATATGAACAACGTCAACCAGAATCCTAGTACTTCCTTTTGCGCGCGCATTGCTTGTTATTTCTTGTACCTTTGTTATTGATTCGCCTGTGTACGAATCAACAATTATAATTATACATATTATAATACTGCTGCTTAAGATCTATAACTCTTAACAGGGCAGTTACTATTATAAAGATTAAAGTATGTATGCTTCTTATAATAACTCTTATAATAACCTTTCTATTAGGTCTTATACCGCTCTTTTTACCTAACCTTTTATTCTAATTATAATTTTATTTATATTAATAAGGGTTTTAAGCGCTTAGTTTAGTAAAGTCTTTATTATTACATTAGCTAGGTTATCTTTACTATTAATCTAGCGGATTTCGAAGATTTCTCTGCGTTTATATAATTACTAAAGAGCTATAATATTAATTATTAATTACTTCTCTTTAATAGTACTAAGCTTAACAAGGCATTTATATAGTAAATTTAAATCTATGCATAGGATTATTAGAATTTTAGGCAGATTAAGCTAGTCTGTAATTATCTTAATAGTTATGCTAATTACGTAGGCTATATTAGCACCTTAAACTATACTATATAATTTAGAAGCAAGGGCGTTGCGTATAACACGCTTATACTTTATTAAGCTATACGTGATAATGTTACCTTTTATTATAAATTAAGCCTCGCTAAAGTCCTTATTTCTAATTATAATAAGGTATTTAATCTAAGAGCTAAAGTCTTTATTATTTGCAAAGGATTTATTAACAAAAATAAAAAGATTTGCTCTTTTAAGGTTAATTAGGATATAATATAGCCCTTAATCTAGGTAATTTATTTGCTACTAAAGCCTTTTATTAAGGAATTTAATATTCTTGTTTATAAGATCTTGCTTTTATGCTATAAAAGAGAGGTTAAAGGCGGCTTTAGGTTAACAAATTATAGTAATATACACTCTATAAGCTCTTTATTAATAATATTTCTCCTAGCGCTTCTCTAGATCTTTATTAATAAGTTAAAGCTTGCTAATCTGCTTTTTTTAGCAAAGAGAAATAGAGGAATTAGCGTTAAGGGTAAGCTTATAACTATTAAAGATTAGAGGGTAGTTTATTATAAGCTTCTCCTTTAGTTTAGTAAGGAATTTAGCAGCTTATAGTTTGTTTTCTTCTTAATTAGAAAATAGTTAATTAGCTAAGATAAGGGTATTATTAGTCTACATGCCTATAATACTAAATTTATTTACAGAGTTACTAATAAGGAGGCAAGGGTTATATATAAAAGGTATTATAAATAACTTCTCGCGATAATGCTTCTAGTATATTGCCTACTAGTACGTGCTAGCCTTCGGGATTTTGTAAAAAGGCTTAATAATTACTATAATTATACTAGGAGGATACTAATCTTTAACTTCTTTAGGTAATTAGCATAGGATCTTATAGTTAAGGCTTATAATAGATTAAACATAGGCTTGCGTAATATTTCTTAGCTTAATAAAGATATCCCTTTTTACAAGTAAAGGAGCTAAAGTTATAATTAACTATTAACTTGCCTATTAAATTATAGGAGCCTAGGTTAAGATTATTTACTTACTAGTATTATTATAAGCTTACACTATAAGTTATAATTTTTTATATAATACTAGGGTGCCTTTGCCTTTAATTTTATTTATAAAATAGCTGTTAAAAATACATTATATACTATGTTTTTTAGTATTATAAATCTTAAGTTAGAAGACTTCTTGCTAGAGCAAAGCATTAAGTTCCTTTTACTAGGATGCCTTAAAAGGTGCTCCTATAGTCTTTATAATGCCTTATTAGCGGAGTTAATAAGCAAGGGTAAGATCTTCTTTTTTTTTTACAGTAAGAAACGCTTTAGTAAGTAGAGTGCCTTAAAGCATTAATTTCTTAAAGTCTTAGTTAATTAAAGGGGTCTTTTATAGTCTACCTTTGCCTTGCTTAATAGGCTGTCTTTTAATATTATTTTTATTAGGAAGGTTAAAGGTAACTCTCTTTATTAGTTTATATAGTTAATTATTATAATCCTCTTTATCCTTATTAATAGGTAAAGAAGGAAGGGTCTCTTTATTAGCTATAGTCTTTAGATTACCTAGATTATATAGGAATAGCTTTATAATAATAGATTTAAATTTTATTAGTTCTAAAGGCATTTTTACTATATAGGTTATGCCTTTTATAGCTAAGAGTTTATAAGAA
>SRQA01000862.1:0-15418 GCA_018360365.1 Claviceps citrina | reverse complement strand
GGGGGGGGGGGGGGGGGCGGGGGGGGAATTTGTTGGGAGACAGCGGCCTGCCATGTGACGGGCATGGACGGGATATCAGGACAGTTTGAATTCGACTTTGACGGAATCAATTTTAGACGTACAATCTCCCCACACGGCTTCCAGCTCATTTTCGCTTTCCCGCGTTGGTGTCAAATTTCGTCAATCATCACGCTTCCGATGGTACTTGTCTCGTAGGCGTTTGATTCATTCATGCTCTTTGTTGAGCCAACTTTTTATTTGACACTCTAGAGCCATTTGTGACAAATCCGTAGCCGAAGCGTTCCCAAACCTGAAACGCACAAATGCAATTCTGAAAGATGACAGAACCACGCCGAAAGCCCACCTTGAACCCCTCCCCCTATATCCATTCAACCAAAAATGATGCCCCCACCAATATATAGAGCATTTATCGGTTGCTCTTGGCCACACGCTCCAACTCGTCCTTCTTCTTGATAGCGTAAGAGTTGCTGCTTCCCTTGGCGGCATTGATCAGCTCCTCAGCAAGGCACTCAGCAATCGACTTGACGTTGCGGAAAGCGGCTTCTCGCGCGCCGGTGGTGAGCAGGGCAATGGCCTGGTTGACGCGGCGGAGAGGAGAGACATCGACGGCTTGTCTTCGGACGGTACCGGCGGAGCCGATTCGGGTGGAGTCTTCACGGGGACCGCAGTTGACAATGGCGTCGACAGCGACCTGGATGGGGTTCTGGTCGGTCATCAGGTGGATCTATGGCAAATCAACGAGTTAGATTGGCTTGCTCCTCGACCAACATGGTAGGCTGCTCGTGCCATCGATTGGAAAGGGGTCAAAGAGGGACAAGTCGGATATCATGAAATTGTCCTGAATCGTTCACGATCACCGTCCTTGTGCCCCTCGAAACCACCTTGCTCGAGGTCTGATGCATATTGTGTTTTGTTGACATAACGACCAGAATAACGTACGATCTCGAAGGAGTGGGCGACGATGCGGACAGCCATCAGCTTCTTGCCGTTGTTGCGGCCGTGCATCATGAGGGAGTTGGTCAATCGCTCGATGATGGGGCAATTGGCCTTGCGGAATCGCTTAACGGCGTATCGGCCAGCGGAGTGGGTGACATAGACGGGGTTTCGCAAGGAAATGTAGTCACTATTTTAGTTCAAAACAGGTCCATCAGCATATGGGCTTCGTATATGTTATCAACGAAGAATGTAGTCTTCTTCTCGGTCTCTCTCTCCTCCTCCCTCCGCTCAACGATCCCTTCGAAAACATTCGGTGCTTTCTTTCTTTCGCATCGGGAGGGGCAAGATTTGAGCTGGGACATTCTTGTATTTTGTCTTGTTTTCGCACGTACGTCAGAGAAATGTCGCGAACCTCGACATCGTAATCCCACTTGTTGAACAACTTGACATTGCCGACCTCCTTAAGGACATCCTTGGGAAGGACGTCGGAGACGACGTTGGTCTCGACCTCGATATCGCCACCGTCAGACATTGTTCTTTGCTGATTTGCAGTCGAAGATAAATCCGGTCTTTGGCTGGCGGGCGGACTGCGGGTTAGTAGGGCAGGTTGGCGGGTTGGGTATATTTTTATGAGCAGGTTTTGAGATGATGCGCTCGCCGGGGAGGTTCGGCTAGCGAGAGGGGAGCGGGTACGATTTTCGGCCGTGGTGGGTGGATCTGGCGAATCAGAGCTCGCAAAACACTCGGTACGTATCTTGCCTCACGCGTCGTATTAGGGCACGCCTGCCCTGGACGAAAAACGCCAATGCGGCATGGTGAGTGGCCAGCCCACCGCCCGCTGGGCTCTATCCTCTGCGAAGGTCCAATGTCTTTGGCTTCAATTGAGCTGGCGAGAGAAAACCCCCCTCCTCCACACTCCCCTTCAACGACAAGCACATCAGAACAAAATGGTACGCCGAACACCACCCCGTCTCCTGCAATACCCCCCTATTTTACGGGCGCTCAGATATCGCGACAATACAAAATGAGCGACTGAAAAGTACCTAAGAAAAAAAAACAAGATGCACAAAACGGAGGACGAATGGACAGGCAACCTGACTTGGTGGATTTTGATACTAACACGGGACTCTTTTTTTGTCGGAATTTATAGGCGCCTGCTGCTGGAGCTAAGAAGCAAAAGAAGAAGTGGTCCAAGGGCAAGGTCAAGGACAAGGCACAGCACGCCGTCCTTCTCGACAAGACCACCTCAGAGAAGCTCTACAAGGATGTCCAGTCTTACCGTCTGGTCACGGTCGCTGTTCTTGTCGACAGAATGAAGGTCAACGGCTCATTGGCTCGCCAGTGTATCAAGGACCTCGAGGAGAAGGGCCTTATCAAGCCTGTTGTCAGCCACAGCAAGATGAAGATCTACAGTACGCTGCACTCCGACTCGATCTGACGAAAATGCAACCTGTTGTGTTTTTCTTGCTAACATGTTGTGCCTTCTCTCTAGCCCGCGCCGTCGGCGGTTCCTAAACCATTCAAATAGAATAAGTTATGTGTCTGGAGTATCGGTGTCTTGAGTGGCCTGCACATCATAGCAGGAGCCAGCAGAGTGGAGGCTCTTTTTTGCACGGAGGACCAAATTAAAAGCCCTGTTGGGACGCATTTATGCTCGGTATTATAGCATACTAGGGACCGGAATTGCCCTAAGCATATGACAAAGGAATGAAAGATCTTCGAAATCGAGTATTCTTTTCATGTGACATATCATGGCATGTAGACCAGTGATGGAAACGTGAAATACACGGCCAACACTGCTGCTAACCAGCAATGATGTTGTGACTGGCGAGTTTCACATATGCTGATATCATGTCTGAATTGGTATCGTATTGGCCAAAGAAGAACATTTTGATATATTATGACGCCACCAGTGCCTTGAGGCGTACGACACATGCTAACCATTGGAAAGTCGGCCGACGCATCGCTGTGAAGACTGGCTGTTGTGATACAACGGTCTCATGTCAAGGGACGGGCTTACTGATGACTTTGGAAGCATTTGACCCATCAAATTCAGAGTACCACATCCAAGGGTGCCTGGCAGGCAGACCGCGAAATACCACGTACCTATGTTAGGGATCTTGCAGAGCCTTGTGATGTCTGTGCTCATGGCACGTCTCCAACCGATCAAGCGACTCAGTGAATACGTATGCATGTAGTAAAGCACACGAGGAATGTGAGGCTCGGGGAGACTGCAATAACCGAGAGCATGGAGCATCATGGCCAATCAACGATGGCGGATGGTATTTTGGAAATACTCGATACCTCAAGATCTGTCAATCGAAAAAGCCAATGCAATGCAGGAGCTACCTCATGATGCTGAACCTGTGTACAACCATGTCGGCAAAGCCGAAAGGCTGATCCGGGGCCCCAGGTGATGACAACTTTTAGTCCATGGTTGTCCGACGCCATGTTATATTGACCTCAGCTGTGTCCTTGTCTGTAAATGCACAATATACTGCTCCAGGGACTTGCTCAAGGGTCATGCACAAAGGAATGGAGCCGCGACGATGCCATTCGCAGGCTTGCAGGGCTCGTTGTTAGGTAAGGGCGAGGCGGGCCGAAGAAGTCAAACGGACATTTCATCGAGCTTTGGCCTCGTCTTCCCAGGACGCGTCACGCAGGTGGGGATGACATCGGATTCATCGGCCTGTAAAGCCGAGTAAGCGAATAGCACCCGCGATATTACTGACTCTGGCTGCTGGCATCCAGACGCACGCATAGGATGTGGGTGCGTTTTGTGTGCGTGTGAGAGAGAGCATGGGGCCAAATTCCAATCGCTCCGGAGACTGTCCGGAGTCAGGACTCAGGACTCAGGACTGACGGAGGCCAGGTGTGCTCAACTTCAGCTCAAGTAGTACCCAGAAAAATTGTCGGGGCGAACCGGCATCTTGGCCATCAAAGCAGAGAAATTTCAACAGGTGAATGCGTAGCCGACAGGTACCGCACTGTGTGTAGGAACAGCAACGGCGCGCGGAAAAGTACTTTCGGGCTACAGCGCGAGTACTTTGCCGCCGTTCCCTCCGCGGGCCTCAGGCTGCCAACTTTCAGTGCCAAGACAGTGCCCCGTTGCCGGATAACGAGAAGTTCTTCGCCAGAGCGACTGGGTTGCATGGGCGAGGATACCTCAAAAGAGGTGCAGCACACGCGCGCTGGCCAAGTACCTTCCTGAGTACCTGAGGATACCACTGATGGGCGTTAGCGCGGCCCGGGTAGATTCGCTCAAAACCAGGAGGCTCCGCCGCAATTTTTTCCCTCCCCCCCAAACCCGTCCACCCAGCTGGCGCAGAATTTATTTCGCTCGACTGCCCATTCACCTTCTTTTTCCTTTCCCTTTTATCTCCCAAACCATCTCCCCTCAGTCCTTTGTCTTGTTTTCGGATAAAGTACAATCGTCAAAATGTCTGGCGAAGCTCCTCAGAAGGTCCTGGGCATGCCGGTAAGCGACTCTGGCCCCTCCTGTTTGTTTGTTGTTGTTTTCTCCATTCTCCCCATGTGCAAGTTCGCGATCAGGGGGCACAATGTAGTTGGCCGCCCATGCTGGGATTGTCCTACGTCAATTGCTTCATCGCACCATCGACATCAGACCGAGTGGCCTTCGATGCAATGACTTGAATTTGGGCTTTGCTCTGTTGATGTTTTGGCCACGTTGCGGCTCCCTATCAAAGCCTCGACGCGCGGCAAATCTGCACAAGTTTGGAGGCTACTCCTCATCTCATGTGGCAAGAATTGCATATGCTAACGTTGGTGTTTCTAGCCCTTCGTGGCCGACTTCTTGAGTACGTTCCCATGGTCGATTCCCCCACTGCGTCACATTAGGCGCCGCCGATTACTCTGCAAATCCCTGTTCCTCTGCCCGCCACATGATAATTTGCCAATCAAAATCTTGATCAACCCTTGATGTACTAACCGTGCCGTAGTGGGTGGTGTCTCTGCCGCCGTCTCGAAGACTGCTGCTGCCCCCATTGAGCGTGTCAAGCTCTTGATCCAGAACCAGGATGAGATGATCAAGGCTGGCCGTCTGGACCGCCGCTACACCGGTATCGGCGAGTGTTTCAAGCGCACCATGGCCGACGAGGGTGTCATGTCCCTGTGGCGTGGAAACACTGCCAACGTCATCCGATACTTCCCAACCCAGGCCTTGAACTTTGCTTTCCGTGACAAGTTCAAGAAGATGTTCGGCTTCAAGAAGGAGCGTGATGGTTACGCCATGTGGATGGCTGGTAACCTGGCTTCTGGCGGTGTACGTTTTCCGTGTATATCCAAGTTACTCCTTGATGGGCATGCAGTGAACTGACAAAATATTCTTCTCCACAGGCTGCTGGTGCCACTTCCATGTTGTTCGTCTACTCTCTGGACTACGCCCGTACTCGTCTTGCCAACGACGCCAAGTCCGCCAAGTCTGGCGGTGAGCGTCAGTTCAACGGCCTCGTCGACGTCTACCGCAAGACGCTCGCCTCTGACGGTATTGCCGGTCTGTACCGTGGTTTCATGCCCTCTGTCGCTGGTATCATTGTCTACCGTGGTCTCTACTTCGGCATGTACGACTCCATCAAGCCCGTCCTCTTGGTCGGCAACCTGGCCAACAACTTCCTCGCCTCTTTCGCTCTTGGTTGGTGCGTCACCACCGGTGCCGGTATTGCTGCCTACCCTCTTGACACCATCCGTCGTCGCATGATGATGACCTCTGGTGAGGCCGTCAAGTACAAGAACTCGCTGGATGCTGCCCGCCAGATCATTGCCAAGAACGGTGTCAAGTCTCTGTTCAACGGCGCTGGTGCCAACATTCTCCGTGGTGTGGCCGGTGCCGGTGTCCTGTCCATCTACGACCAGCTCCAGCTCGTCCTCTTCGGCAAGGCCTTCAAGGGTGGTTCTGGTTAAATGCTTTTGACGCACATCTGTAACAACGATTTCGCGCGGGGAGTATAAGACCCAGTGCGTAATATGGTGGGCTCAGTTAATGTCCGCTAATGGATCCAAAAATGGTGGATTGGGACTGGCGGGAGGGAGTTGGAGATGACAGAAAAACAATGTTCCTTTTGTGTGTTCCTGCGCTACGGATGCTCTTTGCGGGTTAGACTGGCATCGGCATGGCGTATTCCTCCTTCGGCACTGTCGGGGCTTTTCTAGGTCGCTGTAATTATACACCAATGCAATTTACCTCTGCTTTACTGTAGACCAAGCGCGCGCTCCGCCCTTTGACCAGAGAAGAAACAAGTGCACGTGGACGACTAATGTGGTGAAGCCGCGAGGAGGAAAATCACTAAGTCAGGTGAGCTGGCATCGTGTCTCCTCCCATGCCTTGATGACTAAGGAACATGACGACCTGTCGAAAAGCGTCAACTTCGACGGGCCATCACATAACCTGACGGGCCACGGGAGTGCTGCGTATCGAAGAGCCAAGAGCCGCGAGCCCCTTTGCACTCCAAGCGGCTCTCCTCGACGACTTGACCGCCATGCCACCCGCAAGGCCATCAAGCCGTGGCCGCGGACGAGCCAGAGGGTCCAAGAACCGACAGGCAACAGACACGCCCTCGGCATCGGAGCAAAGCGACCGCCTGGATGATTCCGACGACGACGACGACGACGACGACACGGGTGGACAAAGGCAGCGAGCCCGTGCCGCGCGCCCGACAGACGCGGAAGAGGCACCCGCGCCGCCGGAGAAGTCCATCCCAAAGGACCTGCTCACGCGGGTGCTGCACGAGTTCTTCACCAAGGACGCGACGAGGATCTCGCGGGATGCCAACGCCGCTGTGGGGAAGTACATGGACATATTTGTGAGGGAGGCCATTGCGCGGGCTGCTGTGGAGAAGAGTGCTGGTTTTTTGGAGGTGAGATGTTCTCTTATCTTCTTGTCTTCCTCTCTTCCTCTTTTCTTTTTTTTTCTTTTTTTTTTCTTTTTGTTCTTTCTTTTCTTTCTTTCTTTTTTTCTTCACTGTTTATGATGATTATGATTATGATTATTATTATTGTTGTTGTTGTTATTGTGGTTGTGGTTATCTCGAGCCTATGAAGGCGAGGTGATGGGGATTTCACTGATGGGTTTTTTTTTGGTAGGTGGAAGATTTGGAAAAGATTGCGCCGCAGCTTTTGCTGGATTTGTGATGATGTGGGTTGGTGGTGATTGCTGGTGGTGATTGATGTTGGTGGGTGTGTGTGTGTGGTGGTGGGTGGGGGGTCATTCATTGATGATTTGACGAATACATGAATTCTCCGTGTCCACGAGGCATGATGATGGGGCTGCCCCTCCTGCAGCACTAAACTGGTGAGGACCAATAAAAAAGGACCAAAAAGAAGAAGACGCAGAAAGAAGAACGAACAGAAAAAAAAGAAAAGCATGAATGCCCCCCCCCCTCCCGTCCATCATCTTGTGACAAAAGCCGTCCGCCACAGGGGTTAAAAAGGGGGGGGGGCAACGTCTCGCCTTGATGTTGTAGTCGTCGGAGCCACACCATTGACCAGGCCGGGCATCGCAAATGGTGTGTCCGTCCATGAAACAGAAAGCGCCTTACTCGTAGACACATCTCAAACTCCAAACTCAAGCCCCCCGAAGCGCCCTTGCCCAGGTAGACGAGAACATCTCAGGGTTGCCTACAATGGGTGTCCAAATCAAGAAATGGCGCGATTGTTTTGAAAGCTTCTCTACGTGGGATGATTCTTTGTGGATTTCTTTTTCTTCCGGTTTAATTTTGTGGTGATTTTCGGCTGCCACCTCTACTTAATTCATCCTCTTGGGTTTGCCATCGTATACACCTAGTACGTTACCATCCCCCCCCTCCCCCCCCCCCCCAAAAAAAAACCCCAACCCCAAGCAAATCTCTCCTTTTTACTGTTCTTTCCACCCTTCTCCGTCTTTTCCTTTTCTGTCTTCTTTTAAAGAGTAATTAATACTCCGAATCTGCAACCATTCAGGTTCGGAGAGGCTCCTTTCGTACAAGACAGACATTGATTCATAAAACCACCTCCCCCTCCCACCCCCTTTTCTTTTTTCCGTATTGCCCTTTCGCAACCATACGCATACCGACCTGATTGCCCTCCGCGGAAGAGCCACCGACGACGATCGAGTGCCCGTTTTCAACGCAATCTCCTCTTGCCCACCTCGGCCATCAGACTATTTTAGACGGTTAGCAATGCATTTCAAGTGTCTTGCTCTCGCCGCGCTGGTGGGCGCTGCTCAAGGTATTTTGACTCGACGCTATTGTGGTCTTTTTCTTTTTCTTTTTCACACACACAAACACACTTACTGACGCAAACGCCCCCCTCTCCCAGCCATCGACGTGCACGTCGTCGCCGTGGGCAAAAACCCAGTCAAGAACCAGACGGCCCTCAGGTACTTCCCCGACAAGATCCAGGCCAAGCCAGGCAGCATGGTGCAGTTCCAGTTCTGGGCCGGCAACCACACCGTCACGCAGTCGAGCTTCGACCGGCCCTGCGTGCCCATCTCCCGCGCCGGGGGCGCCAACGCCACGGGCATCTTCTCGTCCTTCCAGCCCGTGGCTGCCAGTCGCGACAGCGGCATGATTCCCGTCTTCACCGTGCTGATCAACGACACGAGGCCCGTGTGGCTGTTCTGCAGCCAGGGCCCGCACTGCCAGATGGGCATGGCCATGGTCATCAATGAGAATCCCGCGGCGAATGCGACGCGCTCGCTGGAGAACTATGTCCGGCTTGCGCGGGATGTGCAGCCGGGGGGGTTGGGGAGTCCTTCGTCTCCGTCTGGTGGTGGTGACGCTTTGCCGACCTCTGCTGCTGGATATGTTGGATCTGCTGGATCTGCCGGATCTGCTGGGTCTGCTTCTGCTTCTCCTGCCCTTGCCACGGGCGCTGGTGACCCGCCTGCTCCGGCGCAGACGACTGCTCCTGTGACTGCTGGAGGCGCGTACTTGGCTGTGCCGGGCACGATGCTTGTTGTTCTCGGAGCTGGCTTCATGTTCCTGTAGACTGGACCATCCTTCTCTTGGTCGTATCTCGCTGCAGAGCAGGGGATCCCCCTTTTCATAATTCTCGTTTCTCTTTTCTTTTTTCTTTCTTTGTTGTTTTGGAAGACGTCTTCTTTTTGTTTGGTTGCAGGGGTGGGAAGGAGGTGCTCTCACGGGGAGAATGAATTTGTCATGTTCTAGACGGACGTCAGGATTTCGGGTACCATGGCAGCGAAATAGAGAATAAAGAGTTGGACCTAACTTGACGTGCCATGATGACTCGATGAAAAGAGGTCCATAGCCACACACAAACGACCTTCCCCCCCCGTCTACAGACTACCCCTGACTACGACTCCTCTTGGCCCTCCCCCTCTGCGCCTGCGCACAGAGCTGCCTCCTCGGCAACCTGTCCAGCCACCCATCCTCCCTCTTGACATGCCCAACCATGGTATACTTCTTGCTGTTCGCAAAAAAATCAACCCAGTGCTTCAGCGTGTTATGCGCCCTCTCCCTCGCCCTCGCCCTCTCCCCGGCGCGCAGCTCCTCCATCTCGGCCGTCGTCCAGGCCTTGTCCACCTCGGGGTCGTCCAAGGGCAGGAACATGTCCTCGACGCCGCGCAGGTCCGCCGTCTGGTCCTCGGCAAAGCACCCCGTCACAAAGGCCCTCGCCGCGTCGCGGCCCGCGAAGGCACTGTATGACCCGCCGGGCCCGTACATGCGCCGCCCCTCGGATACGTCGTAGATGGTGCCGTTGATGGCGAGGTAGAGCGGTCTGGAAGGGTCGCGGCCATCGTAGGCGAGAAGTTGTTGTTCTGTCAGGTAGATTGGGCCGTGCTGGACGAGGGGGTCACGTCAACATATATGTTCACATGGTTTCAGCCTTCGTTCATTCTCTTCCGCTGGCTTGTTCTTGGATGGACATGGGACGGCAGAGGACAACGCACGAGCTTGTATTTCCACCAGTCTAGGCGCAGATAGGCGGGCTTGCTCTTCATGCCCCAGAAGAGGCTGTCGCCGCCGCTGATGACGTAGCTCAGGCCGCAGGATGCGATGAGCAGGAAGGAGAGGACGCGCAGAATGTCCACCCAGGGGGTGTAGTCGGCCTCGTGCTCGGCCTCGTGCTCGTGCTCGGACTCGGACTCGGACTCGGACTCGGACTCGGACTCGTCCTGTGGCTTGGAGTTGCTCTTGGAGGCTGCGTCGTCAACGGCTGATGCAGCTTTGCGCTGCCGGAGGTGGGCGTCGTCGGCCATGGCTGGATGACGGTGCAATGGTGCAAGGGAGGATGGTGGGTTGTGTTCGGGACCGAGTGCAATTGGGCTTTCATCAAAGAGGGTCACGACACGAACTGGTTTCATGCAACGGGGGACGCGGACGCGGGGATTAAAATACCCCGCGGCGGCACGTGGCCGTCTGGATTCTTGATCTTGCAGTCTGCGCGTCTAAGGGACGAGGATTTTGTTTCTGGAAGAGAAATACGAGCTGCGTGCGACTGCCTCCTACACCTCCTACACTCGTCCGCAATTACCTAGTAGGAAGGCAGATAGCAAACAACGCAGCATGTCACAATATGCTCCGTGGTCCGTTGTTGGCACAGTCACATGACGGCGTCGTTGCTGCGGCAACCAGTGACAACGCATGGCGGCCCAAGTCTTAAGCTCTGAATGTTGACAGTTTGTGGATGGAATCCACAAACCACATCCCACACACACACATCACATTCCACGCCATCGAGCAAGCCATCGATACCAACCAGCAACGCAGAGACGGCGCGGACCTAGTGGAAGCTTTTTTTTTTTGTTTTTTTTTTTGTTTGTGCATTCAAAAGAAAACAGAGTCAAGCTACGAAAACACCTACACACACACACATCGCACACACACATCGCACACACACACCTTCCTTTTTGTCCATGGATCCCGGCTCAAGCCTGCCCGGCTCTCCAGCTGCGGGACCCCTCCAGCCAGTCACCCCCGAGCGTGTGAACCGTCGAGATCCGGTCTTCTCGTCTACTCGGAGCGAGAGCAAAGACGGCATCGTTCATGAAAAAATCAACCAGTTCAACAATCTCAGCATCGCCATGCAGTCAAGACAAATGGAGCGCAAGACGGCTGATGCCGCATTGAAGCGTGCCATGCTGGGGCGAGAAGAAGCAGAGACGGAACTGAGGCGACTTCGCGAGGAATTTCGACTCTTGCGGAGACAGATGGAGGAGGGGAAAGAACGTGAACGAAAAGTAGGAGAAAGGCTAGAAGCCATCATGGTGAGTACCGCGGGGTTTTTCATGTCATGGGGATGGGAAAAAGAAAATGCTCTTCGAAACAGGCACAGCAAGGCAGCGATGGAGCAGCAGAGCAAGGGACATCAAGCGCAGCAATAAGCCCGGCGACGGGGGGGCTGACAAAACCACGCACAACAGGACAACTATGGACGCGCCAAGGAGACGCATGCACACACCCAGGCACTGTGGGAAAAGGAAATCAGACGGGCCAGGAAAGAGAACTTCAAGAGCCAGTCGGCCATAGTCAAGCTACAGGAGGAGCTCAAGTCTGCGCGAGCCACCACCAAGTCGGTCGAAGACGGCCTTGAGCGCGAAAAAGAGCGAAGCAGGATCCGCGAGCAGGAGGCCTTTACGGCGCGGTACCAGCTTGTCGGTGTTCAGGAACAGCTGGACCAGGCGCTTGAACGGATCAAGCTCGTGGAGCAGGAACGGGACGCGTTCAAGACGGCCGCCAAGAACGAGGAAGTCGCGCGCATTGCCGCCGAGGGCAAACTCCCACTGCCTGCAAGTCACGACCCGACGGACGGGCTTGCGTCGCCCAAGAGGAAGCTGTTGGCTCCTCCGGCCAGACGCGAGAGCGGACGGGGCGGGAACGCGTCCCGCGTGTCACTGTCGACCATGGAGATCCTGTCCTCGGCCGCGAGTGAGATGGAGATCGAGGAGCTGAGCACACAGGTCTTGTGGGAGCGCCAGCGAGCCGACCGGGCACAGGAACTGATTGAGTTTCTGCAGGCCGAGTGCCAGATGCGCCTGTGCTCGTGCTCCAAGACCAGCAGCAACTCGAGAACGAGTGCCGACGCGCCGCAAAAGAGACGGCGCGTGTCGACCGAGCAGGAGAAGCAAGCGGCCGTCGTACAGGAGGAGACTGCGTCGCCGCCGCGCTCCTCGCGGCCCGACCCCGAGCCAGAGCCAGCGTCTGGGCCGGAACGAGGCAGCGATGCCGGGGTTGAGCGGGAAGCAGGAGCGCAACGGCCAGAGCTGCAGCGCATCAGGTCAAGGAAGGATCCGCGACGGAGCACCATCTTCTGCCCCAAGGAGGGCATCTTCCGCACCGTGTCGGAGCAGGAGGCCGAAGAGCTGGAAGCGCAGCATAAGACGGCCACGAATGCCATGAATGCCCGGCCGGCGATTCACGAGGTAGCCGACGTCGCGGCCGGCGCAAGCCCCCGGATGTATGCCCGCACACCGTCCGTGGAGCCTCCCGCATTTGCGCTCTTCGGACAGGAGCGCAACTCGTTGGATTTCCTCCTCGTCTCGCAGTCCGGTCTACCGACGATGCCAACCGTTGCGGATGACGCCGAGCCTGCGCCTGCGCCTGCGCCTGCGCCGACGTCATCCACCACACAGCCAGCCCGGCAGGCAGAGCCGAGTTATTCCCCTCCCGCGGCGGCAGCATCTCCGGCGCCGCGAGCGCATAGCACGTCGACTGCCTCGTACACGGTCACCACGACGGTCCCCCTCCGCGAGGACGCGGACCGATGCAGCTCGACGTTCAGCGAGCGCCTGCGGACGCCCTCGCACGGAAGCAGCGCCAGCTTCGACTGCACCGATCCGGCCATGACGCCCACCATGACGCGGGAGCAGGCGCTGGCCAAGATTCGGGAGCGGAGGGGGAGGGCGCGGAGCGCGGCGCAGGCGGCTACGGCGTCGAGCGGGAAGAAGGCGGTGGGGGGGGCGGCGACGGCGGCGATGACGATGGCGACGACGACGACGGCGACGACGGGGGGACCACGCGGACGGGCTCTTAAGAGGGACGTGAGTGCGCCGACGGGCAAGGCTACGCCGCGGTTTAAGTGAGGATTGGGGACTCTTTGGATGTGTTTTATGGGCACTCACTCCTTTTTGAGCCTCTTTTTTTTTTTAGTCCTATATTTCTTCTTCTTCTTCTTCTTCTTCTTCTTCTTCTTCTTCTTCTTCTTCTTCTTCTTCTTCTTCTTCTTCTTCTTTCTTCTTTCTTCTTCTACTTTCTTTCTTCTGCTTTCTTTCTTCTGCTTTCTTTCTTCTGCTTTCTTTCTTCTACATAGCAGGCATGGCGACAGGCGTACGTATATGCATGGGTTCTTGTTTGGCAGGAATAAGACCATAAAAGTTTGCAGGCGGGATTTGTGGCGGACGATGGAACAGGGAACAGGAATGGGGGGAGGGGGGAGGGGAGGGGGCGAGCCGTCTGTGTTTTTGTCGGGGGGTCCTGATAGTGGGTGTTTTTTAGTGTAGGGCATGTTTTTTCTGGTTTTCTTTTTTTTTCTTTTCTGAGCGGACATGATGACGAGATGGGCAGAGTAATTACGTGGTTTTTTGATTGATGTGACGGGTCCAACATTGTTTCATTCCGTGGTAGACATGCTGATTGTACCCTCTCCCGCCAACCCCCACTCTTGGATCCCCTTGTAAGATGCCCCCCGTACGACAGCTTCATTCTCCATCTGCCGGACGCTCATCTTCTCACACTTCTCACACGCACAACATGTCCCCGTCTCGCGTGTGTTCGGGTACAGACCACGCGCGCACAAACGACACACAGCCCGCCCCGCCCCGCCCACTTGCCTGCCTGCCATGCATGTGTGGGTAGATGTAGATGCCGTGTTCGAGGTTTTGATGGATGTTCTTCCGTGGCGGAGGCTTCCATGCCGCCCTTCGAGGCTCGAGACTCGAGGCCCGAGGCTCGGGAAACTGAGCTGGTCCGGTTTGGGTTTGCTGTTGGAGAGGATGTGCCATGCCAGGTAGATAGATGTGCATGGCACCGGATGTGGTTTTAGCCCCTCGCTCCCCTTTTGAGAAGAGGCGATTTGATTCGATTCGAACGTGGCGATTTGTCGGTGTGGGAGACTAGTTGGGGTGTTTTGCATGTTGCTCGCACATGCATATATATATATATATATATGTATGTATGCATGTAGAAAAATGGACGGCAACCCCGTCAGCTCAAGAACGGACTCGCCCTGTTGCGCGCCCTCTCCCCGCTGACAGCGTCAATCTTGACCGCCACAAAGACGCACTCGGGGGGGGTGTTGGCCCCCCCCGCGGCGAGGATGCGCAGCCGCCACTGGCCCGTCATGACGGTCCAGGCATGCCCGTCGGGAGTGTCGCTGCCGCTGCCGTCGCCGTCGGGGCGTTTCCTCTTGCGCGCCGGCTGCGGTTGTTGGTCTGCTGTGGCGGCGGCGGCATGGCCGTCTCCGTAGTGGGAGGACAGGTCAGAGGAGACGTCACACGGCAGGGACGAGACATGCACGGGGGCGGGGATCGTCTGTGGGACCGGGCCCGGGGGCGTCGGGGGCGTGTAGTCCCTGCCGTCGAGGGTGATGGACGCGTCGGGCCCGAGGACGACGCGCACGAGGTCTTGGCCGAGGGGCGTGTTGCCCGGCGTGGCGGGCTGTGAGGCGGCGCCATCCGAGGCCATGGGCAGGCCGAGCGGTTGGGTTGTGGGCGCGAGGTTGAGCTTGGTGGCGATGACTTGGAGGAGCTTGGCGATGCGCGTCTTTGTGTCGCGGAAGAACTCGAGGCGCGGGCCGGCGGCGGCGGCGGCGGCCGTGGCCGTGGTGTGCTGCTGCTGCTGCTGCTGCTGCTGCTGCTGCTGGGGCCGGAAATGGATCCGGGAGGACTGGTTGCCAATCTCGAGGATCAGGTCCGAGGGGGCGTCGTCTGTGTAGGGGCGTGCGTAGGTGACGCGCGCGGCACCGCGCTTGTCGGAGGAGGAAGGCTGCTCCTGCTCCTGCTGCTGCTGCTGCTGCTGCTGCTGCTGCTGCTCCCCCTCGTATAGGATGGATATCCCGCTCTTCTGGACATTCTCCAGCCGGATCACCACCTCCACGCACCCCCGCAGCGAGTTGAACGCCACCCGGTGCGGCAGCAGCCGCTGCTCCAGCCCCTTGAATTGAAAGTACCGCGCGTCCCGCAGCAGGTCCCTCCTGTGCGCCTCGTCCCTCACCCGGACCTCGTACCCGCGCAGCAGGCGGAGCAGCTCGGCGAACGTGTCGGCGCTGCGGCCCGGCACCGACGGCGGCAGTATCGACGGCGGCCGGATGAGCCCCCCACGGTCGAGCCCGGGGAAGAGCTCGTCCGGGCGGGAGAAGAAGAGGGCGAAGCCGAGGGAGAAGTAGTTGGGCGAGTTGCGCGGGTCCGTGAGCAGGTCGCGCGGGATCTGGAACTCGCGGTGGCCGATGGAGATGAAGATGCTCTCCTCGTGGAGCTGGGATATGAGTTTGGGGACTATGCTGGGGGGGG
>SRQA01000861.1:0-15428 GCA_018360365.1 Claviceps citrina | reverse complement strand
TAGGAATATAATTAAAGAATTCTTTAAGAGGAAGCTAGTATATAGTAATAAGATTAAGAAATAAGGGGGAAGAAGGTTTAAAGGAATTAGAAGTAGGGAAGTAATAATATTATAGGTATTATAAAGGATATATATAAATTAGAAGTATTAGAAATTTTTAAGATTAGTTTATAATATTTAAAATTAGGTAATATAAAGGAAACCTTCTATAACTAAGATAGTTATAAGTAAAGAGGGTTACCTTATTAGGACTAGAAAGCTATAAGGTTACTTTAGGCTAATAGGATCTATTTACATAAGCAAGCCTTTATTAGATTCGTATTATATAATAAGGTTATTTACTGTGTATAAGCGCTAGACTTATAGCGAGGTATAACCACTAGACTTATAGTAAGGACTAGAGGCATGTAACACTTATAATTATATAGGCATAGACCTCTAACTAGATTAGATAGAAGGGGGTAAGAATTAAGACCGTTACTTATTGCTACATACCTTCGAATAAGCCGTGACTTCCTTAATCTCTCACTCTGATATCCCTGACCTATTCATAACATTAAGTTATTATTATATTAGTTTTTCTAAAAGTATATAAAAAAGTTATTATTAAAAATATAGTTAAAATACTAGCTAGATAAACTTTAAATAAAATTATTATAATAATAAATAAGGCCCTTAGCTTTAATACTATAGTAATAATAAAGTAACTTTAAAGTAATAATATAATTATAACTTTTTATAAAATATTAACAAATTATATAAAAAACCTAGCTTAAGTAATAACTATTTTTAGTAAGAAAGTAATTCTTAATTATTATACTTTTAGTATTATAATTAAAGAATTTTTAATTATAAAAAATTAGTTTTATAAAAGGCTTTTAGCTTAGTTTAAAAAATTAAATAGCCTTAACTTAGTTAAGATTATTATATATAAGCTTTATAATATTATAGTAAAAATATTACTTATTATTAAAATAAATAAAGTTAATATAATAAACTAATTATACTAAGCTAAAATAATTTATAAAGCTAAGATTTTTAATATTAAATTATATAATAAAGTACTTAACCCTTATTAATATTATAAGTATTATAAGTTTAGCTATATTATAATATATTATAAAGTCATCCTTTATTATAATTATTACTTAAGCACTTATTACTTAATAAAAAATAACTACTTAGCTAAGAAAAATAAGTTTAAAGTAAAATATATTAATTATAAGAAACCTTACTTAGTATAATTTTATTATTACTTAGTTATAAATAAAGTATAAAATAAAGTATATATATTATATATAATTTAGCTATTTATATTTACTAAACTATTCTAGCTTAAGTTTTATACTTTAATAAGTAATAAGCTTTTATTAAAAAAAAGCTATATAAAAAAAGCTAGTAGCTTACTTTTATATAAAAAATTATTATATAAAAAAGTAATTAATTATAGAAAAAAGCTATTTAGGCTATAAGCTTAATACTTAAATACTAAAGCTACTTAAGGTAATATTAAGAAATTCTTTAGCTAGCTAAATACTTTTATAATAATTTTAAATATATTAAGTACTTAAGACTTAATATAATTTATATAATATAAATTATATATTAAAATATAAAGAAAAATACTAAACTGATATAAATAATACTTAGCTATTATATTAATACTAATATTATAATAATATAAGAGTTTATAAAAGTAAGTAAACTACTTTTATATTTTAACTTAAAATATTATTAACTAATAATATATAAAAGTAAAATAATAATATATATATATAAGTAATATAGCCCTAAGGTATAAGTAGCTAAGTTAAGTAAAAATTAGTATTTAATAATAATAAGTAATATAAATATTTATTTTATTTACTTTCTTAGTTATAAAAAGAAATAAAATACTTTAATTAAAGAATTTATACTAACCCTTTTAAAGCCTTAAAATATTATAATAAAGAATTTTAATTTATATTACTTTTTATAAAATAAATATAATTAGTATTTTTCTAAAAGTAAGACTTTACTTAAGCTAGTAATATAATAATAGCTAAGACTTAAAATACCTTATAAGAAAGTTATATAAAAGGCTAGGGAGAAATATAATAATATAATTAATTTTATATAAGTATTTAGTAATATTAATACTAAATTTATTAAAACAAAAACCTTAGTAAGTTAAACTATATACCTTAGCTTATATAAATTTATAGTAATATAAATATTATTTATAATTAAAAAGTAATATATACTTAGAAAATACTAAATAAAAAACTTATAATAATAAAGGCTAAGTATTAGTTTTAAGTAGTAATTATATAAACCCTTTTTAATTACTTTAATAATATTAATAAGTATACTAAGTAAATTACTTAAGAACTTTATAAAATTATAAACCTAGTAATACTAAGAAAGGTTTATAAAAAACTAGCTTAAGAACTATAATAAAATAAAAAAGTAAAGAATATAATTGTTATAGCTTACTAAGCCTAATACTAGTAAAAGCTAGTAAAATAAACTAAGACTTATAAGTTATTACTAAAGCAATAAAAATATAAACCTAAATTATAACTAAAAAAAAGTATAATACCTAAAGAAATATAGTTTATAAGGCTTTATTTAATTATACTAGCCTTTAGTTCTTTAAATAATAAGTAAGACTAAAAAGTAGCTTTTTACCTAATACTTAATAAGTCTTAGTATTTTTTTAAGAGAATAAAAATAATATTTAAAAAGTAAGAACCTATAAGGCTAAGGTAAAGGCCTTTACTAAATACTTTTTTTTAGTATTAAAAGCTAAAATAAATAATATTCTTTTTAATATAAATAACTAACTTAACTTTACTATATTTCTAATTAGTAATTACTTCAATTTAAAAAAGATTTAGTAAGTTATAAAATTTATAGCTAGTTAGAAAGCTCTTAGGCTTAATAAAATCCTAATAAAATTTCTTAAGGCTTATAATAAGCTATTAGTAACTATAATTACTATACTTATTATTTAGCCTTATACTAAAAAGGCTTAGTAATAGTCCTTAAGAAGTTAGAAAAAACCTTATTAAATTTATAAAAAGCTAGAGTATAGCACTTTATTACCTTTTTAAAAATAATTAGCAAGGTTATAAAAGTAATAATAATAATATAACTTACTAGTATAATTAAGAAAAGAAAGGCCTTACTTAAAATATAAATAAATAACTAAGTAGAAAAGTTAATAAAGTATACTTTTAGTACTTTAAAAAAAGTAATTAAAATAATATAGTACTATAGTAAAATTACTTTACTTCTTTAGCTAAATATTTTAATAGCTTTTAATACTATATATTAGTAATATTTACTTTATATTATATTATAATAAGGTATTCTTACTTAAATAATAATATAAACCTAAGGGTTTATTACTAATAAGTTTATAATATTTTTATTTAAAAACTAAACATTTAGTAAATATTTAATTAAAATAAAGGTTTTCTAAAGCTTTTTTATGTTCTTAATTTTCTTCTTTTTTTATATTTTATTATTATATAATAAGCTAGTAAGTATAAAGTTTATACTAACCCTTAGGTTTTTAAATAATATAAATATTATTATATATAAAAAAACTACTAAGAAAAACTAATATTATTTTAAGTTTATATAAAAGGTTTATTAAAAATAATTGAAAGTATTTAACTTTAAGTTTTACTTTTAAAAAAGTAAACTAATATACTTTATATATTATTATTATTTTAATATTACCTTAGTTTATCTTAATATTATTATAATATAATTAGTTTAGTTTACTTAATTTCTAAGTATTTAGGTTTACTAAAAATTATACTAAAAGGTATATTAAGCTAAGACTATAGCTAAATTAAAATAATAGTAACTTACTTTAATAATACTTATAATATTTATATAAAAGTATAGTTTTTATAAAATAAAGCTTTTTTATATATAAGTTATTTAAAGTATTATAGCTTATAATATAAGCTTTTACTATACTTAGTTTAAAAGTAATAAGGTTATAAAAAGTATAGCTAAGGTATTTATAACTAAGTAAAATAAATATTTTTAGATTATTATTAGTACTTATAAGGCTATACTTTTTTTATTACTTAAAATTAAAACTACTATCTTATTTTTAAACCTTTACCTTAATTATTAGTATAAAAAATATTATAAATAATTAAAGTTTAATAATATAATAAATAAAATATATAATACTTATATAATATTAATAACTTTACTATATAATTAAAGCACTTATAAATAGCCTAAATACTCTTTACTTATATATAAAGTATTACTAAAATAGCCTAACTTAGCCTTAAATAACTTATTAATTAAAAAAAAGCTTAAATAAAACTAAAAAAATTAATAAAACTATAATAAAACTAAAGCTTATAAGTAATAATTATAATATACTTTTATTATAATAAAATATAGCCTAAGCTTTTACTTAACTTATAAAGTAATACTTTTTTATAAAGTAATATAAAAGTATAAGTTTATTACTTTTATTTAAATATATATAAAAAATATAAAGCTATAAGCCTTTTTATATAAAAAGTATATACTAAAAATAAACTTATTACTTTACTTTTATAAAAATACCTTAAGAATATATTATTATATTATTATAAAATACTTATAGTTTACTAAGCTTTAACTTATTTATTTAAATTCTTGCTCCCTAAGAAACTAATATAAAGTTATTATTACTTTTAATAACTATTACTTAGCTTTTATTATAGCTTACTAACTTATATAAATAAAATAATTAGAATAATTTACCTTAGTAGTATAGTTATATAAGAATTAAAAGAAGGTAAAGGCTATAAAAGTAATTAGCTTTAGCCTAAAGCTAGTAAAAGTTATGATAAACTAAAGAAATAAATATACTTACTTTATAATTACTTATTTTAAGAATAATATTTATAATAAAACCTAAGTAATTAAGTCTTAAGAAAGTAAAAAATAAGTAAGACTTAAATAAATTAATTTATATATAATAAAGAAAACTTAAATAATAAAATAAAATTCTTAAATAAAGGAAAATTAGCCCTAACCCTATCCTTAACCCTAACCTCTCATACCCTTATTATTACTAAGTAAGTACTTATAAAAATACTTTACTAAAAAGCCTAGTATTTTTAGCTTTTTAAATTTATTACTTTCCCCTTTTTTTTATTACTAAAATATAAAAACCTAAATATATTATTAAATAAAAGTAAGGTACTTTACTTACTTTTATATTATAATATTTTATTATACTACTTTTTTCTTTACTTATTATTACTATGTAGCCTTTTTAGTTATAATAGCCTTTTCCTAATAATAGCCTTTTTTAAATACTTTTTAGGCTTATTACTTACTTTTTTTTTATACTCTTATTAATTTTTATTATACCTTTAGCTTAATTAATATTATTATTATTACTTTATTAATATTAATATTTTACTTTTAGCTTTTATAATAAATAAAATTTATTATTACCTTAAAAAAGTTAGTAATTTATTACTATACCTTTAGGTTTTTATAATATAAAAAAATTTTCTTTTTATAAAAAGTAATTTTCTATAATATAAGGCTATTTTTTTTAATATTATACTAAGTTACTTATAGTAAGAAGTAAGATTAAAGTAGCTAAGGCTATAGTACTCTCTTAATTAATTACTTATATAGCCTTATTTTATAAAGTATTATGTTATATTTATTATATATTAAATTAGTAAATATACTAAAACTTAGGTAGGGCTAGCTTTAAAAACTTAGAGGACTTATATTAAGAGCTTAGTTATTTTTTACTTACTTTCTTAATACTAGTAGCTTAGTAACTATAGTATTATATATAATATTTTATTTTAGCTAGTTTAATTAAGTATTATATAAAATAAGTTATAAGAAAAGAAAAAATACTTACTTAAGAATCTTTTTTATTACTAAATATATACTTATAGTAAAAGCTACTAAATCCTAAATAAATTAATATTAATTTTATAAGAAATAATATTTAAATACTTACTTTACTATATATAGTACTAAATATTAGGATTCTTATAATAATAAAAATATAAGAAATATAAATATTTATTATTTAGCCTAGGCTAGGTTAGGGTTAGTAATAAAGGAGTAAGGGAACTAAAATAAAGTAAAACTTACTTCTTATATAAGTATTAGGTTAACTTTTAGTATAATTATATAATAAATTTAGGAAAAAGTATTATAAAGAAAGTAAGGGGCTAGACTAAGGCTAAAAAGGTTTATAACTTACTAAAAACTTACTAATATTAATAAGAAAGGAAAAGAAATTAAAAACTATAAAAAAACTTTTTTTTCTTATACCTAAAGGGGGGGGCTAGCTAGATTAGCTAGATTATTTAATTACTTACTAAATTACTTACTTTAACCTAAAGAGAAAATTACTATTAACTTATAAAAATTACTATTAATTTACTAATTATATAAAGCTATTTATAAGTCCTAGACTAAACCCCTTACTTAGCTACTACTAAACCTTACTAAACCCTTTAAATTATACTAATTTCTTTAAATATACTTTTTTTTTTATTTACTTACCTTATTTTTTTATTTATTTACCTTACTTTTTTATTTATTTATTATTACTAATACTTAGCTATATTATAAGGCTAAGCTACTAGCACTTACTAATACTTAGGTAGGTAATAATTAATTATAAGTGTTATAGGGATGTAGTATATATACACCTGTGTAGTATATCTTAGCTATAAAGCTAAGACTTCTTAGCTCTCTCCCTACTCTCTTATATATATAAAAAGTAAGTAAATACTTTTTTTTTTATACTTTTTTTTTTAAAATAAATTATAATTATTTAATAAAGCTTATAATTAAAATATTAATTTAATATTATTATTATATTATAATTTATCTTAACCTCTTATAAATTATAGTAAAGATATTACTTTTAAGTAATATAGCTTTAGTTTAAACTCTTTAAATTTATATTATAAACTTAACTTGTAATAAAAAAAAAGACTGTTAATTTAGGAAAATAATAAAATATAAAATATAAAAGTAACCCTAAAAGTATTATAAATTAAATAAACCTTTAAATACTTATAAATATTTATAGTTTAGTCTTAAGGAAGAATTTATAACTTAGAAAAAGCTTTTTACTAATAAGTATTATAAAATTAAAGGCTTTAAGAAAATTCTAAAGAAAGTTTTTAAGGCTTTTAAATAATATTAAATAAATACATTACTTAAAATATATAAGTTAAAAAATAGCTAGTAAAAGTAATAGCTTACCTTAACTTTTAAAGTATATAATTTTTTAATAATTATGAAAGTAAGAATTTTATAGTAATAACTATAAAAGTAAATATATTTAGAAATATTTAATTTAAAAGAAATTAGCTAGTAATAATATTATTTACTTTTTTAAATAAATATAAAGTAAGTAATACTTTACTTAAAAAAAAGCTACTTTCTTAGCTTTTAAAGTTTAATAAAACTTATATAAATTTCCTTATATAAGAAAAAGCTATAAAATATAAGCTTAATTAAAATATAGCTTTTATTAGTAAGCTATTAAATAAATTTTATATTATTTTTAAAAAGCTAAAATCTTTAGCCTTTAAAGTTATTGACCTTTTTTTTATTAAAAAAAGTACTTATAATTTAAAAAATTCTAATAACTTTATAGCTTTTTTATATAGTTATTATTATAACTTAAATAAAAAAGTAGTAAAAGCTACTATATTATTTAAACTAAAGTAGGCTTTTAATATTAAATTTATTAACTTTTTAGCTACTTAAAAGTTATAATTAGTTAGAGTAAGTAATATTAAATAAACTAACTTAGTAAAGTTTAAAATATTAGTTATAGCCTTAAATAAGCTACTAAAGAGTGCTCTAGTTATAGTTTTCTTACTAGTAAATTATTAAGAAAAAGTTAGTAGAATTAGTAAAATTATATTAAAACTAAAAGCTTTTAAAAAAAAAAGAATTCTTAGTTTAATTCTAAAGAAAACTATAATAAACTTATATAATTTAATAAAAATAATAAAAGTAATACTAATAGAAGTAGTATTAATACTATAAAAACTAAGAATAATAAAAGAAAAAAAAAGTAATATATTATTTAAATAACTTAAGAAAAATAAGAGAAAAGGCTAGAAAATAAGCTTTACTTTTACTATAAAGAAAAAAACTATAAAGTACTTTAATACTTAATAGCTTTACTTTTTTAACTAAAGAAATTTAAAGTAAATTATATTAAATTTAAAAAAAAAAAGAAAAACAAAAGAAAGAAAGAAATAAAACCTTTAATAATAAAAGAAAAAAGTAGCTTTTACGTAAAAGTATACTTAAAAACTAAAGAAAAACCCTAACCTAAATTAAAATAATTAATTAAAAATAAATAATAGTTTTTTTTTCGTATTTTTTTTATATAATTAAATTATATTTATAAATAATATACTAGTTAATAAAAGATATACTAATTATACTATAGTAAATAAATAGTTTATAACTAAATTAAGCTTTTTATATATACTTATCCCTTTTAAAAGGTTTATTAAAGTAGTTTTTTAAAATTCCTAAATAAAAAAAATAACTTACTTTAAAGTAAACCTTAAGAAATATAAGATAATTATTTAGGCTTATATTATACTAAAGCTTTATTATAATATTATTCTAGGTAAAGAATAAATAAAATATAAAGATATTATATATTATATAACTAAGTATAAGATTATTATTAGTAATATAAATAAATTAAAAGTTTTTAAAGTTAGGTATAATAATAAATAATTAAAGTAAAAAAAGCTTATTATAATAGCTACTTTTATTATAAAAGCTAAAATTAAATATATATATAAAAAAACCTAAAAAAAAGGAAAAATAAAAAGATTTTATTTATTTTATTATATTAGCTAATATAAATAAGGCTTTAGCTTTAAAGAAAAACGTTAAGTTAAAAAATAAATTTTTATAAAAACTTTAGAAATTTAAGAAGCTATTTATAAAATTAAAAAGCAAAGAATTATTTTTTTATAAGAAAAAAGCTAATTATAAAATTAACTTAATTAAAGGCCTTAATAGGAAGAAGTTAGTAGTTTTCTAAAAATGTAAGGTGCGGCCCCACAAGACAGGCCCACGCCGGATTGCCTAGTAATGTTACGGAGAATCCCTAGCTAATGCCTAGGGCTTGCGCACGCGGCTAGTATATCTAGCAACGCGTGCGCGCACTATTCTTACTTAGTAAGCTTAAGTCCTTTTATAATATAATATATGCCTTTTTACTACTACCTAGCTATAATATTTCTTATAATTCTTAAGCTTTAACCCTAGCTACCTAGTAGTAGAAATAGTACTTATAATAAGATTTATAACTAAATTAGGAAATAATATATATTTAGTACCCCCTAAAACACTACCTTTAGTATTATATAATAGCTCTAGCCTTACTCTAATAAAGTTATTTATA
Source organism: Claviceps citrina (assembly GCA_018360365.1). Classification (NCBI taxonomy): domain Eukaryota; kingdom Fungi; phylum Ascomycota; class Sordariomycetes; order Hypocreales; family Clavicipitaceae; genus Claviceps; species Claviceps citrina. The sequence goes on along the minus strand of SRQA01000861.1, from coordinate 5,983 downwards.
GGCTAAGACCTTAAGACTACTAAGCAAGCTATTTATAAGTAAATTGCCTAGCTTAAGATTCTTAAATAACTTTAGGAATAGGAAAAGAAATTATTTTAGTAACTTAGTATATATAAAAACCTGCCTAAATACTAGTAATATTATAATAATTCCTCTAATAGTAAAAAAGAAGAAGTTAAAGTTAGGAATATTATAAAGCTTACTTACTTTACTAACCTATAAAAATATAAAATCTAGATAAATAACCTAAACTATGCCTTTAATAAAGCAAAACGTAAGTATTAATATAACTACTAGAAAATTATCTTTGCCCTTAGTAATATAAACTAAGTTTATAGGGTAAAATAAGACTAATTTATTAGCAAAAAGACTATAGAGGAGCAGGACTACTTTACTAATAACTAGGGCAGCTTTTAGGAGTAGACTCTTATATTACTTTAAGACTTTATAAATTATAATACTTAAATTACCTTATAGCTTAAGAAAGCATACTAATAAGACTAGTAAAGCCTTATAAACTTTAGTATCTACCTTAATTCCCTAGAGAATTACCTTAAGAAAGCAAGTAAAAAGTCCTAGGCTCTTACTTTTTTTATAAAACTATAGCCTAAACTATAAAACTATATAAATTTATATACCTTTATTACTAGTAAGACTTATAAGAAAGTTATAATAATTACATAATAATTCTAGGAGGTAATACTATCTTTTAAGAATAAGCAAAAAGCTACTAATTTCTAGGATTATAACTAGCAAAAGGAATAATAATAAAACTACTAATTAAAATACCTATAATAGTAAGCCTCTAATAAAAGCCCTACTATAAAGCCTAATAAGGATAAGGTTTATAATAAGCTAAATTAACTAGATAACCGCCGCTGCTATAATTATAAGAATAATAATTATATTACTTACTATTATAATAAGCTAGCAAAAGACTAAGAAAACTACTAGTAGTAAAGGTAAATACCCTAACCTCTGCTACTAATACCTAAATACTTATAGAATATAGATTTTATATTCTAGTATTTATAAAGGGGTAAAACACTACTAAAACATTTATAAATCTAAATAGTTACTTTAATATTAATATTATAAGCATTAAGTTTATATAATAATACTAATTATAAAAAGCCTAAGTAATAGCCCCTTTCCTTAAGGCTATAGGGAATCTTATAATACCTTAATATAAGGTGTATTATATACTACTTACCCTAAAAGACTTAAGGGGTTAAGAGAGAGACCTTACTATTAACTATATTACTATTAATAAAGACCTAAAACCTAAGGGAAGTCCTATATTAATTAAAATACATACCCTTATAAAGGAATAAGTATACTTATTTTTATATAATTAAGAGTAATAGTTTAAGCTTAGTTAAGATAAGTTAAAGATTTTAACCCCTTACTATTTTGCTAAGAAATTATAATAAGAAGCAGTAGTATTTACTATAAAATCCCTTAATAGCTTTATTTCCTTTAAAGATAAAGAAGTTACTAATACCTTTAATAATACTAATACTATCCTAAATAAACTCTAGGAGTTTTAGGATATATTTACCTTTAATAAGGCTAGACTATTACTATTTTAAAAGGAAATAAACTATACTATTAACCTTCTCCTAAATACTATGCCTTTATATAGTCTTATATACCTCCTTTTATAAGTAAAACTTAAGGAGCTTTAGGACTATATTTAAAATAACCTAGTAAAAAGGTATATAAGACCCTTAAAAAGCCCTATAGGTATGCTAATTCTTTTTATCCTAAAGAAAAATAAAATACTCTAACTTTATATAAACTACTAGGTAATTAATAAGATTACACTTAAGAATTACTATGCTTTACCCTTTATTTTAGAAATTCTTAACTATTACTAAAGTACTAAATACTTTTCTAAAATTAATATTAAAGACACCTACTACTAAATCTAAATAAAAGCTAGTAATAAGTAAAAAACTACCTTTTAAACCTATTATAAACACTTTAAATACCTTATTATACTATTTAGCCTTACTAATACCCTAGCTATATTTTAAAATTATATTTACTAAGCTCTTTATAAACTAATAAACACTATTTATATAGTGTATTTAGATAATATCCTTATTTTTTTTAAAACCTAAGAAGTATATATAAAATATATTAAATAAGTCCTTAAATATATAAAAGAGGTAAAGCTATATATAAAACCTTCTAAGTATACCTTTTACTAAGACTTAGTAGAATTCCTAAAGTTTATCTTATTAACTACTAGCATTTTAATAAACCCTAAAAGGGTTAAGACTATATAAGATTAGTAAGAGCTAAAGAGCATTTAGGATATATAAGTATTCCTTAAATTCTATAACTTTTACTAATGCTTTATATACTAATACTCTAGTATTATAGCACCTTTAAATACACTTATAAAGGGTAGCTAAAATAGTATATAAAAGGGCACTTTCTAATTTAGACTAGCTAAAAAAATAGTGTTTATATAGCTAAAAGCTGCCTTCTAGAAGGCCCCTCTTCTTTATTACTATAACCCTAATAAGCAAGTCTAAATTAAAACAAACGCTTTAGTCTTTATAATAGCTAGTATTATCTTATAGCTAAATAATAATAAGCAATACTACCCTATAGCATTTTAGTTAAGGAAGTTTATAAATATAGAAAGAAATTATAATACTACTAACTAAGAGCTCTTTATAATAGTTAAGTTATTTAAATATTAGTAATACTATATTAAAGGGGTAAAGAATCTAATTAAAGTCTTATTAGACTACTATAACCTTTAGACTTTTATAAGGCTACTAAAGCTAAATAGTAAGCAAGTATAATAGTATATATTCCTATTACCTTTTAACTTTATTATTAAATATAAACTAAGTAAAAGTAACCTTACTAATACACTATTAAGATAGCTAAATTATAATAGTAAAATACTAATAAATTTAGGGCTATTACCTAACTTATAAAAGAAGTTTTTATTTGCCCTAAATAGTAGGGAGGCTAATAAGCCTAGAGAGATATATTTTATAAAAGAAGCAAAAAGGGTTATAATACCTAAGAGAAAATATAGTAAAACGCCTTTAGGAGACGAAAATACTCTAGTTATAGGTGATTAGTAGTAATATAATAAGATGCCTTTAGGAGAGAAAAATACTTTAGTTTATAATCTTAAGGTTTAGATAAGTAAGGTAGCTACTAGAATACTAGTAAAGCATAAGCTAGTAGCTAATAAATTTATAGCTAAAGTAAGATATATTTTTAGTATTAAATTATATAAAATCTAAGCGGCTATTATATTACTAGATTTATATAACTATACTATAAATAGGTTACTAGCTTAGCTACTAAAGATAGCTTAAGATTATAACTAAAACCTCTAGATAAGTAGCTAGGCCTAAGAGGTAGTAAAAGGGAGGGGAAACGCTAGGATATAAAGATATAATATATATAGCCTCCTAATATATAATAACTAAGTAGCAGTACCTTAGGACCTTATTTTATAAGTAAAGCTTCTATAGCTATACTATAATAATCCCTTAGCTAGTTACTTTAGTATTAACTAAATAATTAAATTACTATAATATAATTTCTATTAGCCTAGCCTATAGGAGGCAGTAGCGGACTATGTGTCTAGTTATACTAAATATTAGCGTGTTATAGCAAGATAGCATAAGCTATATAGAAAGCTTAAATTACTACTAATACTAAGGTAACTATAGGTTAAAGTGTTAATAAACTTTATTATAAAATTACTATAAGCATTTTACTATAAGTAAGAAACTAACTTAATCCTAGTAATTATAAACTAATTTACTAAGTATTTTATATTCCTTTTTATTACTACTATAATTAATACTACTAAGCTAGTAAAGACCTTTTATATAAAGATTAAATTAAAATTTAGCACACTAGAGGGCATTATATTAGACAAAGGATTAGTATTTATAAGCAAATTCTAGTCTAAGCTATATTTCTACTCTAAGATAAAATAAAGGCTTTTTATAGCTTTTTACCTATAAACTAATAGTTAAATAAAATAAATAAACTAAGTTCTTAAATATTACCTTTATTACTTTATTAGAGAGAACTAACTAGTATAGCTAAAGCTACTACTATAAGCTTAATTTACTTATAATAATATAGTTAACTAATTAATAAGCCTTGCTCCTTACTACACACTTATAAGGTATTATCCTAAATTTTGCCTTAGTCTTAAGAATAAAATTACTAGGGAAGAGGTACTAGAGGCAAAGGCCTAAGTAATAAAGCTATAGGAAGTATACAAATAACTTTAAAAAATATAGCAAAGGGCTAGCAAATCCTAAGCAAAATACTATAATAAATAACATATATTACTACTAATATTTAAGCATAGGGACCTTATACTATTATTAGCCTAGAATATTAAGGTAAAGAAAGTAAAATATAAGCTAACCTCTAGGTTTTTAGGATTCTTTTGCGTTATTTAAGTAATTAAAAAGTAAGTATATAAACTAGTACTACTAGAAAAGTATAGCTGCTTATATAATATATTTTATATTAGCTTGCTTAAGCTATAAAATTGCTGTAAAGATAGTATAAATACACAAGCAAATATACTAGACCTTAAGGAAGAAAATAAACACTACTAAGTTAAAGAAATTAAAGAATAGAAAATAGTTAAAGGAGAGACTTATTACTTAGTAAAGTAAAAGGAATAGCTAAGTAAATATAATTAATAAGTCCTAGATAAGGATGTAAATATATTATAGCTAATAGTAGTATATAGAAAAAAGATATAGTTACTAACAAAAAGGGGATAATAAGCTCCTAAAAAACACTAGCTATTATTTAGTATACTATTTATATATTAAAAAAAAACAAATTAATTAAGACCCTAAAACTACCCCTAAAAAATAAAAGAAACACCCCTTATACTATAGGAATATTTACTAGAAAAGTCCTTATTATAACACTAGTAGTAGAACTAGTAAACTTATTATAGTTTTCTTCCTTATTAAGCAGCTCCCTAACTAAGGCAAAAAACTAGTAAATAGTAATTACCTAGGGGAGATACCCTAGGTCCTTAGGATATAAATATAACTTTATTTAGGCTTTTTAGACTATAAGGGTATTATTATAGTTAGCCTAAGGGGGTATATTTATTAGTAAAAAATAGGGTAAATAAAGGTAATTATATTATAAAATACTTATAATTCTAGGTAATAATACTAGACTATATATTATAATAGTAAGACATTATTATAAGATAATATACTAGTAATATGCCGTAGAAGTAGCCTATAAAAATATTAGGAAATAGAAAGTAAATAATAAGTAAGAAGCTATATACCTAATGCTTCTTCGCTACCCTAGTTAGCCTAAAAGTAATATAATAAGCTATATTAGTATATATAAAACTATATAGTAAGTTAAGCAAGCTATAAGTAACCCTAAGGCAAAAGTTATTAGAATATAAAGATAAAACTAAGAGGGTAATAATAATAGTAGCATAGGTAGTAGTAGTATAGGTATAGTAGTAAATAGCTAGTAAGGGGGTAGTAATTTCCTCCTTCTTCTCCTTCTTATTACTACTAGTAGTATTATTTTTATTATTATTATTATTCTTCTCCTTCTTAGCAGAAGAAGCATGCTTAGCTAGTAAGAACCTAGTCTAGCCTAAAAGCTTTACTAAATTAGTAAAATTACTAGTAAGAGTTAGGTAATACTAAAAATAAAAGTTAGCAAAAGTATAAAGAACTATAGTATAAAGAATATATACTATTTTATATATATTACTATAATTCTTACACTAAATATAACGCTTAAATACCTTATTATAGCTAAATAAGGTTAAATTTATAGTAAATTTACACTTAATTATTAGGACTACTAGCTTAGTACTATAGTTACCCTTAAGTTTATTAAGTTTAGTGTAGGCATAATATATATAAGTATATTCTTTTAAGAGCAAAGCTATAATATTAGTAGTAATTAACTAGCAAATTAG
>SRQA01000860.1:0-15428 GCA_018360365.1 Claviceps citrina | reverse complement strand
ATATCTTTAATTCTTAAAGGCTTCTTAAATTACTAGTAGCTTAGTATTAGGAGTTAAATAGTATACTTTAGCACCTAGTAGCTTCCTTAATATATATATAATAGGATACTATTAGTCTTCTTACTTTTATAAAAGAATTATACTAATTATAAAGTATAATATATTAGTCTCTATTTTTAATAGTATAGCTAGATTAAAATATACTAGAATAGGTGCTATAACAAAGCTTTACTTAAATATCTTAAACGCCTTATGCTTATAGGGACCTAATATAAGTAGCCTTATTATATTATTTCTTATTAAATTAGTAAGGGGAGCTATAATTTTGCTATATTTATAAATAAAATAATAATAAAAGCTAGTAAACCTAAGAAATAATTATATATCTTTAACACTATAAGGTTTTTGCTAATTTACTACTATTTTAACTTACTTTAGCTTTATAGTAATTCCTTTTATTAATATAATAAAGCTAAGAAAGTTAACCTTTATAGTTAAGAATTTACACTTCTTTAGGTTAGCATAAAGCTTCTTTAAACATAGCCTTTCTAAGACTTAGTAAATATACTACTTATACTCTACTAGATTACTACTATAAATTAGAATATTATTAAGGTAAATAATATAAATTAAATTAATAAGCCTTAAGAGGGTATTATTAATAAATTCTTAGAAAGTAACTAGGGTATTAATAAGCCTAAAAGGCATTATAAGATATTTATAATAACTATATTAATAATAGAAGGTAGTCTTTTACTTATTTCCTTTGCTAATATAAAGCTAATTATATGCGTTTTATAAGTTAAACTTTATATAAACCTTAGCTCCCTTTAATTTATTAAGAATCTCTAAGATTAGTAGTAAGGGGGCCTAATTCTTTTATATAATTTTATTAAGGCCTTTATAATTTATATATAAGCGTAATTTGCCTTTCTTTTTTAGAATAAAAAGAATTAGGGCGCTAGTAGGACTAATTAAATAGTATATCTAGCCTCTCTCCTGCGCTATTATAAGGTACTTACAAAGCTCTTCTAGCTTCCTTTTTATAAGGTTATATATTAAACCCTATAGGGGTCTTTAGTCTTCTTTAATTTTAATTAAATATATATAACCTTCTAAGGAGGGTAATAAAGCTGCTTTTTTAAGGTTAAATATATTTATAAAATTTATATAATACTTAGGTAGCTTTTTTATAAGTGTCTTACTACTTAGTTTCTTCTTAGGTATACTTAGGTTTTTAGGGTTTGTTCCTTTTAAGAAGCTAGCGCTAAGCATTAGTATTATAAATAACTCTTTTATATCTTTGCGTAGTTACTTTATTAATATAATAACTTTAACGTGTTATCTTATAATAAAGAAAATCCACTATTATATATACTATAATAATATATATAAATTTTTATTTCTAAACTAATTTATTCCTAGGAAAAGGTTTTCTAAAGTCTTAGCTATATAGTAGCTTATATAATAGATTTTTTTATAACCTATATTATTAAATACTTTATAAAGTATATTAAGTATGCTATAGTGTTCTAGTAGCGTATTTACTAATTTTATTAGTAAATTACTCCTTCTTACTTTTTTCTAATTTATCTTTATTAGTAACTTAAGATAAATAATAAAATAAGTAATACTAGTGTTAGCTAGCGCTAATTTTACTATAACCTAGTAGTTTCCTAGCCTTAGGGATGCTTTAATATAAAATCTTATATTAGTTCCTAAAGCTAGGGTGCTTTCCTAGGTATAAGACTTTTTCTTCTTTATATTAGGTCTAGTAATGTTTAGATAAGTTACTAGATTAAAGCAGTTACTTCTATATATAGTAGTAGTATAGCTGCTTTTTTTATAAATACTATAGTTAGGTTCTAGGTAATTTAGTTCTATATAGCCCTTCTTTTTATACTTATAATATATAGCCTCTTTTTCCTAGCTTTACTATAAAGTACTTAGTTAGTTATTACTCTTTCCCTTTAGGTTTAGTAAAGTTTCTTTTTTTAAAGAGTTTACCTAAGTTTTCCTCTTATTATACCTAGAAAAATTATTATAATTACTTTTATTACTATTAGATTTATAATAAAAGATATATTTACTAATAAGTTTATGCTAATTTACTACTTATATACTATTAATTAAATATATCTTTAAGCTATAGTTAAAGCTTATTTAAAAAAGGCCTATTTTATTCTTTATATTTAATTAAGAAGGGAGTTTAGAATAGGTTTATTCTTATTTTTTAAGGAATTTTTTAAAGTTAGTATAATTTACTTATTTAAAGCTAATAAGCTTTAACTATATACTAAGGGAATAGCTCTCTTAATTATTTAGGCCTCCTTTAAGCTAGTTATAAAAGTTAGTTTATAAGAGAAGATTTTTAATATAATTCTTGCAAATCTTTTCTCCTATAGCCTAATATTACTTTATAGTACTAGTAAGGCAAGTGCTAGTATATAAAACCTTTATAAAGTTAGTAGTAAATTAGTAAGGATTTATTATAAATTATACTTTATAATTACTAATAAAAGTCTTTAATTAAAGAGCATTCTAGCTATTATAAGAGGGCTGCTTAAGGGAAGCTTATATAAAGGTTTACTATAAATAATATATAGTAGGTATAATAGGAGCTATAGATATATTCTTCTTTAGTAATTCTTTATTATTAATATTATATATAAGTTCTTAGAGTTTTTAAAATTACTACTTCTTCCTTACTTAATTAACATACCCTTAAAGCACTAAGATTTTAGTATTATAATTATTACTAATAAGGGTGTCTTTTATAGCTACTATAGGCTCTTACTAAATAAAGGGTATAATAGGTTATAGTAGTAATTTAAATATAATACTAGCTCTAGGTATAGCTATAAGTCTTTATATAAGTTTAGCGCTTTCTTTAGTAACTTTACTACTATTATATATTAAGTTATAAGTCTAAACTATAGTAACTTTCTTAATTTAATAGTCTAATATAAATAAAAGAATTAAAATTATTATAAATAAGTTAGAGATATTAAAGTAAAAGATTAAGGAAGTTACAGCTTATTTAAAGGTATATAGTAATAGGTAATAGTCTTAATTCTTGCCCCCTTCTATCTAATTTAGTTAGAGGTTTATGCCTATATAATTATAAGTGTTATATGCCTCTAAGTCTTCGCTACAAGTCTAGCAGTTATACGCGGCAAATAACCTTATTATATAACGCGAGTCTAATAGAGGCTCGCTCGTGCAAATAGATCCTGTTGGCCTGAGGTAACCTCGTGGCTTTCTGGTCCTAACACCTATGCTTTAGCCTAGGATATTACTAGCTAGTAATACATAAGGGTAGGGTAGTTATTTATATATATAAGCACTATAGCCTTAAGGCTTAGGTAGCTAGGTTTAGTAAGGATTAGTGCTTAGTTATAATTAAGGGCATAAATATTTATACTATTTATTCCCTAGGCTATAAAAGGGAATAAAATACCCTAATTAAGGAACTTATAGTAACCCCTTAGGGCCCTATAATATAATTATAAGGGACTTTAACTTACACTACCTCTTATAGGATAAATATAACTAAAACTTACTAAGTAGTAAAACCTTACTAAACCTAGTAGTATAGTAAAAGCTAGGGCTTATTATACCTTATAGTAAAGTAATATAATAAGCTAAAGGGAGATATAATAATACTATTAACCTAGCCTAGGCATCTTATAATATTAAAACTAAATTTATAAGGGAAGAGGACCTTAGTAGTTCTAACTATTTGCTATAGCTTATATATATTTATACTAGTATAAACTCCTTATATAACTAGAAGGCAATATATACCTAGAAAATACTAGATAAGAAGCTTATAGTAATAAAGGCTAAGCATAGGTTTTATATAATAGCTATGCAGATCTTCCTTACCTATCTAAAAGATATTAACTAATATATTAAGTAAATTACTAAAAAGCTATATAAGATTATAAACCTAGTAGTACTAAAAAAGATTTATAAAGGCCTAGCCTAGTAGCTATAGTAAAATAAAAGGGTTAAGAATATAATTACTATAGCCTACTAGGCCTAATACTAATAAAAGGCAAGTTATATAAACTATAACCTATAGATTATAACTAAGGTAGTAGAGGAATAATCCTAGGTTATAGCTAAGAAAAGATAAAGTGCTTAGAAATAAGCAGTTTATAAGGATTTTTTTAACTACACTAGCCTCTAGGCCTTTAAGAAATAAGCTAGGTTAAAAAGTAAACTCTTACTAAATACTTAATAAGTACTAATACTTCTTTATAAGAAGAGAGAGAATACCTAAAAGGTAATAATATATAATACAAAAGCAAAGGCATTTACTAAACACTTTTTCCTAGCCTCTAACACAAAACTAAATAATATTTTACTAAAAATAAACGCCTGCCTTAATATTATTATATTCCCTAATAGTAACTACTTTAACCTAAAGGAAATCTAGTAAATTATTTAGTTTATAGCTAGCTAGAAAGCATCTAGAATTAATAAGATCCTAGTAGGGTTCCTTAAGGCCTATAGTAAACCTTTAGCTACTACACTTACTATATTTCTTAATGCTTATTATAGGATTAGATACTACTTAAAACTATATTAAAAAGGTCTTAAAGTAGTCCTAAAGAAGCTAAGGAAATCCCTTATAAACTTATAAAGGGCAAGGGTATAGCGCCTTATTACCCTCTTAAATATTATTAGAAAAGTAATAAAAGTAATAATAATAATATAGCTTACTAGTATTACTAAAAAGGGAGAGGCCTTACCTAAAATATAAATAAGAAACTAAGCTAAAAGGTTAATAAAATATACTCTTAGTATACTAAAGGAAGTAGTAAGAGTAATATAGTACTATAGTAATACTATATTACTTTTATAACTAAATATATTAATAGCTTTTAATACTATTTATTAGTATAAGCTACTTTATATTATATTATAATAAGGCATTTCTAATTAGATAGTAGTATAAACCTAGGGGTTTATTATAAATAAAATAGTAACCCTTTTATTTAAGAACTAACTATTAAATAAGTATTTAGTTAAAGCTAGGGTTCCCTAAGACTCCCTTATCTTCCTAATTCTATTTTTACTTTATATTATACCTCTTTATAATAAGCTAGTATATATAAAGTTAATACTTACTTTAGGATTCTCTAATAATATAAATATTATTATATATAAAAAAACTATAAAGGAGAATTAGACTTGCCTTAAGGCTATATAAAAAGTCTACTAAAAATAGTCTAAAAAGTTTAGCCTTAAGTTCTACTACTAGAAAAGTAAGTTAATATACTTTATATATTATTACTACCCTAATATTACTTTAGTCTAACTTAAAACTATAATAATATAGCTAGTCTAGTTTACTTAATTCCTAAGGGTTTAGGTTTATTAAAAGCTAAGTTAAAAAACATACTAAGCTAAGACTATAGCTAAGCTAAAGTAATAATAGCTTACTCTTATATTACTTATAGTATTTATATAAGGCTATAGCCTTTATAAGGTAAGGCTACTTTATACTTAGGTTATTAAAAGTATAATTACTTATAATATAAGATCTTACTATACCTAAGCTAGGCATAGTAAGGTTATAAGAGGTATAATAAAGGTATTTATAGTTAAGTAAAATAAATACTTTTAAATTATTACTAGGGCTTATAAGGCTATACTACTCTTACTACTTAAAACTAAAGTAGCTATCCCTTCCCTAAACCTTTATCTAAACTTTTATTACTAGAAATACTATAAATAATTAAAATTTAGTAAAATAATAAAGAGAATATATAACATATATATAGTAATAATAACCTTACTTTATAACTAAAAGACTTATAAATAGCCTAAATACCCCCTACTAGCTTATATAGCACTACTAAGAAAGCCCTCCCCTGCTTTTAATAACTTATTAGCTAAAAAGGAACTTAAGTAAGACTAGAGAAATAAATAATACTATAATAAAAATAATGCTTAAGAGCACTAGCTATAATACGCCCTTATAGTAATAGAATATAGCCTAAGCTTTTACTTTATATATAAGGTAATACTTCTTTATAAGGTAATATAAAAGCATAAGTTTACTACTCTTATTTAAATATATATAAAAAAAATAAGGCTATAAGCCTTTTTATATAAAAAATATATACTAAAGGCAGACTCCTTACTTTACCCCTATAGGAATGCCTTAGAAATATATTACTATATTATTATAAAATACCTATAATTTACTAAGCTCTAGCCTATTTATCTAAATCCTAGTCCTCTTTAGGGCTAATATAAAGTTACTACTGTGTGGGGAGTGACGCGACCCTCGCAGTTATTAGGGATAAAGGCCTTAGGGGGGTTATAGGTTATAGCTAGGAAGAAGAATTAATTAGTTTATATAGTATAAAGGCTAGCGTGCCTCTAGTAGTTAGGTAGTATTATTATTAACCTTTTCGCCTTGCTTTTAGCCCTCTTACCCGCGTGCGCGCGGCCACGTTATAATAATCTAACTTAGCCTTATAATACTAATTAATCTAGGGACTATAATCCTAATAGTATAGGTCTCTTTATATTATTATCTTATATAACTAATTAAGTTATTATAACCTTATATATAGACCACTATAGTAATAAGCTATATATTGCCTTAACCTCTATCTAGCATAACATAAATAGGGGCTAAACTATAGATAAAATTTAATATTATTAGAGGCATTTCTTAGCTACTATAAAATAACATATCTAAGGGACTAACTATTAAATAAAGGAAATAAAGAAGAATTATAATATAAGAAAAGCCTGCTTATTCTATAAATAAATAACTTATACGCTAATAAAAAATTATATAAAGGAAGTTATAAAGAAGATTATATTAAAGAACTAGGCTAATAAACTAGTCTAGTTGCTAAAGAATACTAGTAGAATTTTATATAAAGGAGGCCTTAGCTAAGCAAATAAGTTATAGTAGAAAACGCTATCTTACTAGTACTAACTATATAGTAAAGCTTTCCTTAAAAGAAATTAGAAGATTAATTAATCTTAATATAAATATATAAAAAAATAACTTCTACTAGGCAAACATAAGTTATTTGCTTTAGCCTAAAAATACTAAGCTAAAGGAGGTTATACTACTACCTTACTACTAGAACTATATTAATTAATTAGTGTTAAAGGAGTAAATTAGTTTTATGCTTATTACTATAATTATTAGACTCTTTTACACACTAATAAGAAGCCTTTTGCTAACTAGTGTTTTACTTAGTTATAGTATATATAGTTAGGGTCCTACTTTTAAATTTACTAAGCTAAGTATTAAATAATTAAATAAACTCTTATTAGCTTTAGTTACTCTTACTATAAAGTTTATATTACTTACTAATTATTATATATTAGAAGCACCTAGAACATACTTACACTAACTTAGCTATATAAGTTTAAATTATTAAAGAACTCCTTAAAGACTAATTATACCTAAGGTAGTATTACCTAATATAAAATTAATTAATTTAGATATAATAGGAAGTCCTACTAAGTCTAATATTACTAATATATCTAATAAGGATCCTAGGTTAACGCCCCTACTTAAGGAGATAGACTTCTTAAACTTTATAAAAATATTAAGCAAAACACTTAGAAAGCATACCTTTATTATATTTAATTAAAATAAGGCTAACTTTTAATTTAATAAGAAGAATATTTTTAATATACTAAGTAAGTTTAAATAAAAAATAGCTACCCTTAAAGTTAATAAGAAGGATTAGCTAAAGATCTTTATATATAAGGTTTACCCTAGTATTTAAGCTTAGGTAAAGACTCTTATTACCTTATATAATTAAAAGAAAAGTAAGGAAGAACTCTTACTTTAGTATAATATTACTACTTAGGATAAGATAGAAAATATATAGAATTCTCTTAAAGATTTTAATACTAAATAACCTTCTACTATAAGTAATATACACTTCTAGCTTTAATAGTATTAGGTCTTAATAATAAAGGCTAAACCTTAGACTTAGAAAATAATAATAGGTTAAGGTAATTATATTTATAAAGCTTTGCTAGACTTAGTTATTCTTAGCTTTATAAATATAAATTATATAAGCAAGAATAACTTCTTAACTTTGCCTTATAAGACTCTTTAGGAGGAGCTTTATAACTATACCTAAGTTTAACTTAAATTAGAAAACAAAAATTTATAAACTATTAAACCTATGTAATCTAAGTATAGGGATTAATTAGTTTCTTATAATTCTAAGTCTAATTTAGATTAATATAAAGTCCGCTTTACTAAAGAAACACCTAAAGCTAGTTAGCTTACTTATATAGTATTAGACTCTAATAATAAGAATAAAACACCTAGAACCTCTAGAGAATAGCAAGATTAAATAAATTTATTAACTAAATAACTTAAGGAAATATAAATTATAATTACCTAATAGGATAGGAATATTAATCTCCTTAAGTAGCTTAAGAGTAAGTTTAGCTACTAAGAAGAGACTAGTTAGTAGGACTTTAGTATAAATATTATAATAACTAACTAGGACGCTAGGAATAGCACCTTTAGTAATAATTAGAGAGGAGGTTATAGTAGTGGTAGGCGGTCTAGTAGCAGGTATAATAATAATAACTATAATAAGTTTTATAGCGCTAATAGTAGCTAGAAAAATATTAAGTATAATTACTATAGAGAACCTAGGCACTATATAAACTAGTGTTAAGTGCTAGCTTTAAATACTAACCTAGGCTTTAGTAAGTATAATTAAAGAGAAGGACTACTATATATTAGTAGTAGTATTATTTCTTTAGGCTTTGTTTAAGCTTTCCTTTCTAAAGGTAATACTACTTATAAGGCAGTAGTTTTCTAGGCTTTAATCTTTAAGAATAGTAAGGCCTATAACATACTACTTACTATAAAGACAAGACCTAGTATAGGGCCTAATAAGTAAAACATAACTAAGATAGAAGTAGCTATAGTAAAAGAGGCTACTAAAATAAAGGATTCTTATAAATATTACCTACTATAAAGATTAAATAATACTACTAGAACTACTATAGCTATAGTAATTTATTTTAAGCATATAAAAAACTCTAAGGCACTGCTAGTAGTATTATTAATGTTATTAGCCCTAATTTACGCTATAACGCCTGCACCTTTAGTAACCTTAGTAGTGCCTTTAGGTCTTATAAGTACCTTTATAGTAAATATAGTAGTCTTTGCTAGCACTATAATAGCCTTAGTTAGTGCTTTAGTAAATAACTTTATAAATATAATACCTAAAGGTTAAGGACTTAGTATATAAGCTATAGTAAATTTAGGGATTACTAAGAAGTTGCCTTAGGGCTTTAGAAAGCCTAAGAAAACTAAAGCTAAGATCTAGATTAATAATAAGCTCTTAGAGTTAGTAAAAGCTAACTATAAGGAAGCTAACCTAATTTATAAATATATATTAGAAATACTATATAGTAAGATCTTTAAAAAAAAGGTTAGAGTTAGTCTTTATAACCTTTATTACTTAATACTATCCCTAGCTAAGGCTATAAGCTAAGAGTGCTTTATGTGTTCTAATAAAGTTAAAAAGATATACTACTTTACGCCTAGCGTAGTAGAAGATATATAAGCTATAGAATATATAATAGTGCTAAGAAAATAACTCTAAACTAAGGATAGTAAAGATTAAATAATTAATATAATCTAATACTTAAAAGCTTTTATAGAGAATACTAGGCTAAATAAGGCTAAAGACATTTTGGATTACTATATAAGAACCCTTACTGCGGGAGTTAATATAACACTTTAGGAAGTTATATAGAAAAGAATAGGCAACCTGCTAGTAATATCTAATCCTTACCTTAAGACTTTATAAACTAATACTATTAGCCTAAATAAGGCTGTTAGTATAATAGTAGCCTTTATTGTTTAACTTATTTCCCTTATTAGCTACCTTTAGGACCTCCTATACCTTTTAGTTAAGCTAGGCAACCTAGACAGGCGCTTTTATTTAGCCCTAATTAATAGTAGCTTATAAGGGAATATTATTACTAAGAGCTAGGCTTGCTAGGCTAGTTTAAAGATTTATCTAGTAACTATAGAAGCTAATACTATATCTTATACTAATAAAGTAATTAAAATAATAAGTAAAGTGCGTATAAAACTCTACCTTAAAAGCGTTTAGACCCCTATTAGGCTTTATATATCCCCTAATACTATCTCTATAAAACTAATTCTTAGAATGCCTTTTATTTAAATAGCCTAAGCTACCTTTAAGTATAGTAATAGGGAAGGTAATATATTTATTAAGTATAGGTTTAATAATATTATTATAGTTTCTAAGGTTACTAGAGGTATTTAGTAAGAGCTTACTAATAGGGAAAGGGAATAGTTTATATAGGTTTATTATATATCCTTCTTACCTAGTAAATTACTAAATAATTACTTAATATTAGGCACCTAAGCTAGCATTAAGGTATAATAAACTACTATTAAGGAGCCTAAGAGATATTACTTAGCACTAGACCTAGAGGCCTAGAGGGAGAAGGAAGAGAAGAGTAAGGTTACTAGTAGGACCTTTCCTACTATATACTAGCTATAAGGCTTAATACTAGCTATGCTAATCTAAATAACTACTACCTCTTATAACCTGCCTAATAAACTAATACTAGCTAAGGTAAGTGTAGTTATAAATAACTAGCTAACTACTAAGATAGAAATAGAAATAAGCAAACTAATTATATTACACGCAAACATAGGAACTACTAAACTAACCTTAGTACCTTTAAATATACCTTAACTTATAATTAACTCCCTTATAGTTCTTAATAATATTAAAGATATTAAGGTTTACAAAGGACTATATAAAGAGCTTAAAGAAGGAAATAAAGTTATATAAGTTACCTAGAAAGAAGGCATGTATATTATAAGTTTAGCGCTAGAATTAGTAGCTAAGAAATTCTATAGCCTCTTAACTAAAGCTACTGCTAAGCTTTAATCTCTTACTAAGAAACCCCCTGCGGAGCTTTAGGTAAATACTATATATAAAAGGAAAGCTAATAAAATTTACCTAAGGGATAATATCCCCTCTAATAGCACTACCCCTAATAGTAATCTTAACTAAAAGGCAAAGAAGTAGGCTAAAGCTAAAGACTGCCTTAACATAAGCAGTAGCTTTGTAAATTATATTACTAGAAGATTTAGTAAAAAGCTATAAGGCTTCTAACTAACTTAGAACTAGCTAGATTAATTAATATCTAGTATTAGAGACTAGCTTTAGCCTAAGGAGCTTAAGGTATTCTGTAAGATACTTCATAACTAAAAAGCAGCGCTAGCTTAGGACTTATTAGAGTATAAATTAGTTAATTCCCTTATTACACTACCTTAGGTTATTAAAGTTATTAAATATAGCGCTTAGCAAGCAAGATTAATTCTAATCCCCTTAGGACTTTAAAATAAGCTAATAAAGCTACTTAAAAAGAAGCTTAAGTATAGCTATATTAAGGAAAGCTACAAAGCCTATAAGAACCCCTACTTCTTAGTTTTAAAAAAAGACAGAGGAGTGTGTTTAATTTTATTAGCTATAAAGTATAATAATATTATAATTTCTAATGCTTATATCCCTTAAGGCGCTAAGGCTTTTAGCAAGGACTTTATAATATATAAACTACTTAGCCTGCTTAACTTCCTCTCTAGGTATAACTAGCTTTAGCTAGCACTATAAAGCTATAATATAACTATAATTTTAATACTATTAGGGCTTTATTACTTTTATACCCTTCTATAAGGGGTAACTAATTTAGTTATATAGTTTTGCTAGATAATAGCATAAATCCTCTTTAACTTAATTCCTATAGTTTGCTTACCCTTCCTTAATAATTATATAGTTAAGGGCTTAAAAAACACTTATAATAACACTAAAGTCTTGCCTAGGATCCGCTAATATATGCTAGAACACTTAATTAATATTAACTAAGTCCTTATTAATATTAAACTTATAGGCTATACTATTTTTATGCTAAAGTTAAAGTTTTACTAGAGCTCCCTTAAGATTATTAGTTATATTTATAGTATAAAGGGATATACACTTACTAAAGCAAAGATTACTAAGTTACTTAAATAAAAGTATTATAAGAATATATATAATATTTAGTCTTTTCTTAGCCTTATTAGCTACTATAGGCTTTAGGTTAAAAAGTATGCCTAGGTTACTAAACCCCTAGTATAGCTACTTTAAAAAAATATACCTTAGTAATAGGGAAATAAAGAATAGTATGCTATAGATATAGTTATTACTATAATAACTAAGGCACTAGTGTTAGTATTACTTAATCTTTTAGTAAGTTATAAGGAGATTATCCTTACTATTAATACTAGCTTAGTTAGCTAGGGAGCTATATTATAATAAGTTATTAATAATAAGAGGCACCTTATAAGGTTTAAGAGTAGAACTTAGTAAGAATTAAAGCAAAAGTATAATACTATAAAGTAGGAATATAAGGCTATTATTTATACCTTTTAATGCCTTTGTGTTTATTTTTATAAAGTGCTTTTTACACTAAAGACTAACTTCTAAGTCCTAGTGTATTAGGTTAATAGCGCTATAAATAATATTCCTAGAGCCTTAGTTATAAAATAAATTAGCTATATTATACTCTTTAACTTTATTACTAAATATATTCCTAAAGAAAAGAATAAAATTACTAATACCTTATTATAAAAAGGCCTAGGAGAATCTAATAAGCAAGATTAATTAGTTAAAGGTAATATTAAGGAGTTTATTAACCTTAAATTAAACCCTATGCTTTTAATACCTAAAAATAAGGCCTATTATAGTAAGGACTAGAAGAAGTTAATAAACTACCTTATAATACTAAAAAAACTAAAGGATATAACCTCTAAAAAGTACTAGAAGTTATAGGCATAGGCCTAGCGCTTTTATATTAATAATAGCAGGCTCTAGACCTGCTCTTATAATAACTTATAGGCCCTATGCTTAGTAGTTAATAATAAGAAGGAGTAGAATTAAATTATTAAGGCTGTGTATAAAGAATTAGGCTATAAGGGTTATAAAGCAGTCTACTATTTAATTAAAAGTAGGTATTAGTAGATAAATAGTTATATAAATATATAGAAACTATTATAATCTTGTAAGCACTACTAGATATTTGCCCCTTAGAGGCCTAGAAAGCTATTAATCCCTAGTATACTAGGTATACCTATAAGTAAGATTTATATTAATACTTAGTATATACTACCTAATAAAGGCAAGAAATACTTACTAGAAGCATGTTATAATTTTATAGGCTGTGTTAAAGCTAAGGCAGTCTTACACACTAATATTAAGGAAATTAGGAGGTTCCTTTAAAGTCTAGTTTACTATTTTAATGCTTTTTGCTTTATAGTCTTTAATAAAGGCCCTAAAATATAGGGTAACCTTAAGGCAGCCTTGGAGGCTTTAGGCATTAAAGGTATATAAACCTTAGGCTATAACCTAAAGGTAAACATGCTTATTAAAGTAAGGCACTAGTTCCTTACCTTAGCTATTTTAAAGATAGGAGGTTATAATAATAAGTAGTTAGACTATCTTAAGCTAGCTCTCTTTATAGACTAAATAGTAATCCACGCCTCTTATAGAAAATCCGCTTTTTATCTACTATATAGTTAGGAGCTAATCCTGCTCTTAAAGGTTAAATTCCCTACTTAGCGCCTTATTAACTAGGATTTTATAGTCTTAAAGGAGGACCTTTTTATAGCCTAAGTCTAGGTACTTAAGAGAAAGAAAGCGAATATTATAGTAGCCTAGGAGAAAGTCTTTGCTTTTTAAAAGAAGCTTGTAGAATATACTAATAAAGGTAATATTAGTAGCCTATAATAAGATTAATTAAAACCTAGTAACCTTATGCTTATTTATAATGTTTACTATACTATAAATATATTATTAAACTAGAAGCTTATAATATAGTAGAATAGCCTTTTTTGTATTTATAGCTAGGCACTAGTTACTAAAGCTTACTATTTAAAAACCCTTAATAGTATAAAGCTATCTAAGACTATGTTTAGAGACTATATTAAGAAGTTCTACTAGGATAATGCTAGCTAGTAGTGCTTATTTACTAACCCTTAGCTTTACTTGCCTCTAGGCTACTCTAACCCTAATAAGGTTATTAACCTTTACCCTTTAGTTTTAGGTTATAAGATATCTAATTAAATAGTCTTATATAAGAAAGCCTTTAGTAAAGAAGCTACTATTACTATGTTTAGAGTTAGGGAGGTTAAAGACCCTATCCCTTTACGCTACTACCCTTTATACTTTATTAAGGTTTAGCTATTATATCTTAGTAAGCAAACAAAAGGTAACTATAAGGCTTGCCTTAGTATAGTGCTACTAGGCAAAGGCCTTAATATTTAGTACTAGAGGTGTTTACTAAAAACACCCTATATAAGTTTATAGTATTTTTATTTAGGGAGAAGGGAGAGTATATTTCTTTCCTTACTTTAGTTATAATAATTAATTATTTCTATACTATATTATTTGCTTTCCTATTTTTCCTAGTTTATTATTTTGCTTTCTCTATATATTACTTATACTAATTATCCCTAATCCCTACTTACTTTGTTTGTTTTTAGTAATACTTATTAAAGTAAAGCTTCCCTAAGAACTAGTTAATTCTTATTATTAAACAAAGGGCTACTAGTTATATTTTACTAATTAGAAAGAAGAAGGAAAATTATACTTTATTTGTAGAGTAGTATTACTATTTAGGTTACTAAAAGTATCTAAACTATTAAGAGGACTACTAGCTCTCTAGTCTTTGCTAAAAAATATAATAAACCCTAACCTTTAAGAGCTTAATTTAAAGTCCTAGTACCCTATAATATACCTTTACTTACAAGAGGCCTTATTTATATTATAAATATAGTTAGTATAAGAACCCCTAGTAACCCCCTTTAATAATATATACCTATAAAAGGGGAAGTATATATGCTTAGTAAAGGCGTTAATTGTCTTTAAGTATATGTTTATATAGTTTAAGCAAAAGGCGTTATTTAGCTTACTATAAAGGGCTACTAGAAACCCTATATGCCTCTTATATTAGCTAGTAATTAAATTAATAATATAGCCCTAAGGGTACGCTAGCTTAGCTAGAATATAAACCCTATTTTAAGGGTAATACTATATATAGATTTTATATAGGAGTAAAGTATTTATAACCGCTCCTAGTATAAATTATTTTATTATATTAATACCTTTAAAAGCTACTAGTAAAGCCTTAGGCGGGTTTTAAATAGGCTTAGTAAGATCCTGTACTACTATCTTAGTATAAATTAGGGCACTGCGTGCCCTAATATTAATGCTATTATAAACCTAGAATATAAATTAGATATTAAACTAAGGATATTACTAATGTGTTAGTTCCTAGCTTAGCTAATTAAATAATACCTATTATAACTTACTAGTTTT
>SRQA01000086.1:0-41732 GCA_018360365.1 Claviceps citrina | reverse complement strand
AAACCGCTCAGCACCATTGGACGGATCTTCTCGGACGAGCCGACGTCGCCGACCTCGGGGCCGGGGAGCGCCGCGGGCTGGCCGTCGCCACGGATGCCGGCCCGCCGCCTGTCACCGCCACCACCACTGTCGCACCACCAACCTCCACCTCCCCTGGTCCATCCGACGCTTCAACAGCAGCAGCAGCAGCAAGACGCAACAGGAACAAGGCATGCCCTCCCGGCCGAAGAGGCGGCCGCCCGACAAGCCAGCGCCGAGGCGGCACAGGCCCAGAGGCTGCACCGCGCCGAGCACGTCAACGTGGTGGAAACCCTGTCGGGCATGTTTCCCGATCTGGACCGGGACATCATCAGCGATGTTGTGTATCAGAAGCAAGGACGGTGTGTAGAGATGCCCTCCCTTCCCGTTCCGCTCTTTCCTTCTACTTTCTACCTTTCTACCTTTTGTCCTTTGTCCTTGTATCCTTTTTTTTCTCCCTCACGGCGCATGCACCCACTCTGTCTTTTCGAAACCACCCAGCCGCCCATCTATGTACGTACCCGAAAGCTGACCCGCATCTCCCTCCCAACCAGCGTGGGCCTAGCAGTCGATGCATGTCTGGCGCTATCGTCGTAGAAAAAAAGGGGGGAAAGGGGGCAAGGGGCAAGGGGCATGGGGGGGCAGGGCAATAAACCAACGAAAAAACGAGAAACAAAAAAAAAAGAAGATTTAAAAATCAGGAAAGAAGAGGAAGACGGTGAGGTGAATCAGGAGAAGAGCAGAAAACATAATCGCCAAGATGCTATTCCTTTGTTTGTTTTGTGTTTCGGAAAAAAAAGGAGGAGGAGGGGGGGGGGGGGGGGGGGGGAAGGTCAACAAACCACGCAGTCTCGTCGTTCCTTTTTCCATGGCCGCATTGTTTGTTCTTGTTTTGAATCCAACGCGGCATCTTCGCATAGGGACATGAGTAGTAAGTACATAATGTATACCAAACCTTGCAGCATGCTGCGCACCCTCCGTTTGACCTTGGTCCTCGGTCGTGAATCCCCCACGTCAGCCAGCCAGCCAGCCAGCCAGCCAGCCAGCCAGTCCGTCCGTCCGTCCGTCCGTCCGTCAGTCAAGGTCAGGCTCAAGCTCAAGGTCAAGGCCGCAACGCTCGTCTCTTCCCCAGCCCTTCCTGGCATGTGCGAGGGAAAATCCAGGCCCGCAATTTGCCCTTTGCCCCAGGCACGCGCCTCAAGAACCAGCAAGATCCACACTCCACACTCCACGCACAACTCACTCCTCCTCCTCCTCATCTTCTCTTTTCCAAACAACCTTTTTTCCGTTGTTTCACGAGAAAATGAGATGGGAGGCAAAGAAAGGAAAGGATAAAAGTGATGATTGGATTTCGCCCCCAACTCAAAGTCAAGTCAAGTCTACATACATAGCAGGGGGGGGGACACAATCCCCCCACAGATCTAAATGGGAGGGAAGAAAGGACAGGATAAAAGTGATCATTCGATTTCGCCCTCAACTCAAGTCGACTATACATACATAGCAGGGGGGGGGGGTAAACCCAATGCCCCCCACAGATCTAAATGTGCGACAAAAACAAAGAACAAAAGAACAAAAAACAAAAACAAAAAAAAAGATACTATTCGCAAGGACCGAATTGATAAAGAAGTATAAGACAGCGAGAAGAAGAAGAAGAATGACAAGAAGAAGAGCAAAAACAAAAACAAGTAGAGAATGGAAAAAGAGCCCCAAAGTCAGTCCATCTATCTATATACATACACAGACCCACCACACCCACCCATACATACAAACAAACACACAGACAGACAGACAGACAGACAGACAGACAGACAGACAGACACACACGTACATATATACATGTATATAGTCGCTTTTACGTCAAGAAAAGCCGCCCCCTCGGAAAGAAAAGGAAAGAAAATGATCAAAGAGATAAGGATCATCAGAAAGAAGGTCCCCAAATGGTAGTCAGTTTGGTGTGGTGGTTCTGATACAAAAGCACGTGGACCCGGGTGGCCGCCCACATGGCTGAGTCAGTCTCCATGTCCATGTTTCTCCCCCCCTCTTTTTTCGTAATACACGATTGTCGCCGCGGAGCGTTGCTTATCATGGTTCGGTCTGTGGTAGGAATGTATGCACGGTGCGGGGAGGCGGAAGCGTAGTACAAGGCGGACCGTTGCGAGGCCAGAAATGAGGACCAGGTTTCATGAGTCGAGGGCGCATGGATACAAAAGATGGTGTCAGGCACAATAGTGCGCAGTTTGATTTCGTCGGTACGGGTACCATGATGCAGTTCAGAATGCTCCCCCCCCGGAGGACCCCGTCTTTCCATAGCCGTGGCCGGGTCCATGGCCGCCGTTGCCGTAGCTTGGCGTCGGGCCGCACTTTCCCCGGTATTCTCGCTCACCCGCGGCTGTCAGCTGCTGGTCCGTTGATCCCAGAGGCGCCGCGCCGTCGAGGAGGCTCTGTGAGTCGCTGGCCATGTTGAGCGTCAGCGGCCGGTACGTGAGACCGCCGCCCGAGGGCGCGACCGGCGACCGGAGTTGGCCACTCTTCATGTTGTACCTGTCGACCAGTGGCGCACGGTGGTGGCCCCTTTCGTTCAAATCGCCCGAGAGGGCAAACATGGACTTTTCGGGCATCGGCGTTCGGTTCAGGAGCAGTGAGTTGCGCGCATCCAGGGGGGTGAGGGTGTCCATGTCACGCCTGAGTTTTTCTGTACGAGAAAGAGAAATCAGTTTAGTTGAGCACCATCGCGGGGGAATGGATGTTGGCAAGGTCCGACTTACCGGCTTCCTTTCTTCGCTTCCGGTGCGGATTCATCGTGCAGCAGGCCATGAGGGCGTTCCAACAGATGAGAATCGCCAGCGCAGCCGTGAGCGTAGCCTGCACCGCGATGAGCACGACACCGGCAATGGTCTGCGTCGTCTGCTGGATGTGCAGCTCCTCGACGAAGAGCAGGATGCACGCCACCGACAGGACCCGCACCGTCTGGATGGCGATGTTGATGACGTTGCTGGAGGCCCGCTCAAAGGGCCGGCTCCAGAGCAGCAGGCAGAGCATGAGCGTCTCAATCACCACCTGGGAGATGGTCTGGGCCATGCCGTGGCCGTCCCCGGCGGCAATGGCCACGCCCTTGGCGAACATGTAGAAGATGGCGGGGACGAAGAGCCACCAGTACTGCTTCCGGTAGGCCTCGTAGAAGAGCGAGTACTTGACCCAGATGGACTTGTCTTCGAACATGGCGCTGGCGTCGCCCTCGGTCTGCTTGAGCCGGTGCACGACGGACCAGATCTTCCAGGTGAAGAAGGCGAGGATGCCGGTGAAGATGGCCAGGGTCACGGCTGCGAGCGCCTTGGCCACGGCCGAGTCTCCGTTTGTGAACTGGAAGACACAGTACAGGACCCAGATGCCGTAGAGGAGCAGGATGAGAGATGTGATGGCCCGGGCGATGGATCCCCAGTAGTGCTCCCTGAAGCCCTTGAGGCTCTCGGGAAAGCTTCCAAACAGGGCCCACGTTTCCAGGATTACCTTGACAAGCAGGATGCCGAGCACAATCGATGCGATGATGATGGCCACAACGAGCAGGGCAGTCATGAATATGTTGGACTTGGGCACCAGCAGCTGCTCCGCAAACGCCTGGATGCCCTTGACTCGATGTTGCAAATCTGTCGAGTCGCCGCCGCCGCCGCCGGATGTGGAATCGGTTGCGTTGATGGATGTCTCGATTTCGCGCGCAGCCAGGTCGACAAACGCGTCCACAGCTCTCTTGAAATTGAAGAGACCCTGGTTGGGGCTTCGGGTGGTGCCGTCGGGGAAGATCAAGGTGGCACTTTGCAGGTAGGTAAAGCTGTCGTGCGTCAGGTTGCCTCCCGTGTTGGATCGGAAGCCGTCAATCGAGGATTGCATCCCGGACCAGGGGATGACGCCGGCGGAGAAGGCAAAGTTCTTTGCGAAGCTTCGGTAAATCTGGGGATAGTTGACCGACAGCATGCCGTTCATGGCCATGCCTTGAAACCAGCCCATGGTTTCGCTAAAGGTTGGGCTCACGGCCGCACTTGCTGCCCCGGTGCTGCTTCCAACGCCGGCACTTCCACCGGACAAGGCGGCGCCGAAAGCAGAGATGCCAGAGAGGACCAAGGCTGCTCCAGCGACGCCAACGGCAATGTAAGACACGGCGGGCACGTCGGTACTCTTTCCGTTGGAGACATCCGACTGGAAGCAGGCCACCCTTTTCCCGTCATCCAGATCGATGAGCTGCAAGGTCGCGTGTGCAGAAATGTCCGGAACTTGGAAGGCGATACCCGGCACCACATTGGCATACTCGGCGGGGATTTGTTGGTTGCCACGAGCAGCGAAGCTTCCGACGGGAACGGGACACAGGCGGTCAAAGTGTGTGGCTTGGTCGCAGGGATTGAAGCTATTTGAATATACTGTGTTGCCGTACGCGGTGATGTTGAGGATAGCCGTGACCTTGCGTTCCTTTGAGCTGGTGCCAGCGACGTCGAAGCTGACAGTCTTGTTTTCGTTGTTGTAGCTGATGTCGATCTTGTCTATTTTGACGCTTGGATCAGATCCGCAGTCGCTGAAGCCACTTGTCCTGAGAATCTGGTCACCCATGACGTTGGTTGTCAGCAAGCCCAGCAATGCCATGCGAGTCGTCATTCTCCAGCTCCAGCCCATCCATGATGTGTTGGCGCGAGCCATGGTTGCCCAACAAACGACAAGCGGATTCTCTCTGAAACTCTCTGCTGTTCTGGCAGTCGAATGCGTGTGGTTGTGCTTTCTCTATGCCAAGAGCGGTCGAATCTGGTGGGCAGGTCAAGACTTGATGATGCAGTATATGACCATCGATACCTAGTAAATAAAAGAAAAACTCGCCCGGCGGTGATATATCAAGAATGAGGGAATCGGCCCAAGGATCAACCTGGTCAGAGTCGAAGCAGCCGGATATGTCGATGCAAAGAATGGCAGCCGAAGCGCAAGCGAGATGGATCAAACCAGAATCCTCGGCCCTCTCGTTCGTTCACGGGGCGATGTCTGTCGCCGTCGTCGGGCGATCTGAGAATGGAGCCGCAAATGAGAGAAGACGCTGATGCTTTTGCGTTTCCGCAACGAAAAAAAAAAAAAACGCGAGGTCGGTCGGTTGGAGTCGACGGCGCTGGCGTATGTGGGAGATGACAACTGAAACGCAACGCAAGTCGGATTGAACAGGAGATGGATGATTGCTTGGTGTCAACGCAAAAAAAAGGAGAGAGTGTTGTCTGTCTTGGAGAGATGGACGGAAGAGTCGGTCGCCAATGCAATCACCGAAAATAGACCAAAAGTAAAGAATGGAGAAATAAACTCGGAAAATGACGACAAAGACAATCCAAAAAAAAAAAAAGAAAAAACGATGCAGTGAGTGGCAAGGCAAGACGACCTTGCGCGAGGACGGACGACGATTGAGGAGAAAGAAACCGGTACGCCTGGCACGCAACGCATGGGTGTTCGCTGGAACGGGGGGGCCGCATGGAAAAGACACAATGAACCCAACCCCAGTGTTTTGGGGGCTAATGAGGCGCGTGCGGGAGTCACAGAGACGGGCATTTCGCACGGCTGACGGGCGCAGAGGGCTGGTACTGGGTACTTTGCCAGCCACCAGGGCCGAACACCATGGCGCATGGCGTGGCTGTCTCGAAAAAGGAGACGCCCCACAGCAGCCCGGAGAACGAAGGCCAGGGGCGCTTCCTGACTGGCTCAGAGGCAGCCTTGCATGAGACGTGGCTGGGGCAGAGCCAGACAGAGGTGCATTCATCCGCCAGGCCGGGCTGCCTGGAATAGCTGGGACAGTGAAACTACAAGTTACAGCAGCCTGCAGGCCACAGGTATGTACGTAAGCTGAGGGAGCTATCTGGGCACCTCGCGCCTTGCAAAACTAGAAGCCTCGAACACACGCACACACAGAGAGAGACTGAGAGAGGGAGAGACAGAGTCGGCCGCCAGAGGAAGGAGGCCTGGCCGCCGAATCGGTCAAGCTCCACTTGGGGCGATTCCGCCAATGGCCCAAAGCGCGGTCGCACCGGTGCACGTGTTTGGCCACTTTGAAACCCCTTCCAAGGCCACAAAGGCAGAACCATGATTGCGGCGCCAGTGCGGCGAGCGCTCAGCACTGAGCAGCGTCTAAAGCAGTGTCCGAGTCTCCTCATCTTTGTCTGCATGATTGCGGCGCCAGTGCAGCAAGCGCTCGGCACTGACTCCTGAGCAGCGTCCAAAGCACTGTCCAAAGACGCCTAATCTTTGTCTGGCCAACTCTCGAAGTGGGGCCCTCCCAGACTCGGACCACCCCCTTTCATTCTCCATAAACGTCGTTCAAATCCAACGCCCCCCTGAAAACCTTCCCGCCGCCCCAGTCCGACCGGCCATTCAACCATTCGACTTGAACCAACCCAGAAGAAAGAAGAAGAAAACCCTCCAGCCCAATATCATCATTCCCTGGAAAAGGAAACAAAAACAAAAAAAAAAAATACCTTTAGCGTGGATTCCCTGTCCACTGTTTCTTCATCTTCCTCTTTCGTCTTTCTACTTTTCCCGGTTCCCTCTACTCTCACTTGATTCTTGTTCTTTTTCTGCAAATTTATTGAATCGCTGCCATTCGTGCCACTGACCTGCGCCTCGTACCATTGTGCATACCATGTACATACTAATAACATTATAATCTATACTCTAAAATTTATGATTGACAATCTATAATTTATAATCTATGTACGACGGCCCCAATCACCCGGTCTGGCGCACAAAACTCGCCCCTTGCATGTATCATGTCGCCCCCCTGTCGCCCTGTCGCCCTGTCGCCCTGCCAGACTGGGCCTACTCCAGATATCCCCGTCGGCTCTCGTGTCCGTCTCCAGGGAGAATACACAAGAAAGACAAGTACGAAGGATGAAAGAACCTTCAACAAGGAGCCTAAACTTTGAAAAGGGGGGGAGGGTAAACTCCGGAAGGCCAGCTTCGCTTAGAGATGCGGGCAACGAAGTATAGGTACCTACATATAAATAGATAAACATCTTTCGTCTTGGCCTACCCTTCCACCGACGCCATCTCTGCCCATTGACGTGCCGCCAATGTCCGTTCCTCATGCCAGAAGTCCCTACCCTCTTCCAGGCATGCCGGCTGGATGATTCGAACGATAAAGAACGGGGAGGCGTTCCGTTCCGTTCGGGGGTATGAAAGCATCGAAAGCACATGTGTGTGCTTGTTCATGACGCTGCCGTGAATTATGTGAATCCATGTGAATGAATCATGACATAATGCAAAATGACAAAAGGCAAGTGCAGATACGTCATGACGGCTCTAGCGCCAGAACATACCCCCGACATCCCACATACCGTGTTGCTGCTGTGTCGCGTACTGCTGCTGCTGCTGCTGCTGCTGCTGCTCACCGTGAGGGCTGCTCGTGGCCTTCGAATATGACGAGGGTGAACACGTAGAAAGCGACTCATGCCCATCAAAGGGACTGCCGTTCGAGCTCGACGGATCCACCAGGCCATCATATGATTCACGACCCATACGGCTGCTGAGCGGCCTGCCCATCTGCCCATCTCCAGCATTGTGCAGTCCTGGTGCGTCCGCCCTGAGTTGCGGGAACGGCTCCACATCGCTGCTCTCCGATCTGCCCACAAGATGGTCGGTGTCGATGTTGGTGTTGTCGAACGAAGAGAAATACCCGGCGGCATGGGCTACCGTCATTTGCAACTGCGGATTGACACTCTGTCCCGGGTCCATGCTTGGTCCCAGGGTCGGGTTCAATGGTTGGAGACTGCCCAGACCGGTACCGAGGTTCTCAAACTGAGCATCGGACATGTGCTGCTGCTGATGCAGCCCTGAAGCCATGAGGGGAAACATGAATGGATTGGGAGGCCGGAAGCTGGCGTCTTGTTGGCCCATGCGGCTGTGTGGTAGCTGCTGCTGCTGCGGCTGCTGCTGCTGTGCCTGGGCTGGCCCATCCTGTCGCCTCTGCGATTGCACATGATGCCCAGCGGATAATTGCGAGGCTGGTATGGCAGGGTCAAGAGAAGGTGTAAACTCCTCTCGTGGCGGCGCATCCCGAACGGGACTCACGATCGCGTCGGCCGTCAGATCCCTGGCGCCGACGAGGCGCAACACCGGAAGCGAAATCTGTTCCATGTGCTTGGCCAGGTGCACCGTCAGCTTCTTCCACGTCTGGAAAGCCCTCCCGCAAAACCGACATGCCTCATCCTCCGGCCGAGCCGTCGTCTCCACACGACACCGCTCAACCCTCCGCCACGTCGGATCCGTCACGCCCCCGGCACGCTTCACCGCAGCCTTGGTCCTGACCCTCGGCTCCGGGAGCTTGTGCTCGCGCACCAGATGCTGCAGGAAGTTGTCCCGCCGGTAGCACGTGTGTCGGCACTCGTCCACGTCGCACGTCCACCATTCCAGGTGCCGGTGGCCCTCGTTCTCGTGACGGACCCAGTCGGCCTTGCGCTTGAACGTCTTTGCGTCTCGGCACCTGTCCCACGTGCAGGTGAAGGGCTGCATGTCCTCGTGCACGTGTTTCGTCCAGTCGGATGGTTTGTGGAACTTTTTCTTCTGGAAGCAGAGCTGGCACTCAAACTCGGCGGGCAGGTGCTGGGTCGGCGGCATGGGGATGTCTGGTGGGAAGTTTTCCTGGCTGATTGCGCCGTCGGTCGGCGAGCCCTCTTCGTCGCCTGTTCCAGTGCTCGGAGGATCGGGCCCAATGGAGTCGCGTTTCTGCTCGACAGGCTTGGCCGTGCCGCCGAGGGCCATGCACGGTGAGCCACAGACGCCGTTGGCGCCCTGGCTGAGGTGCCTGGCTTTGGCAGTCACGAGCTGTGTATATCGTTCCAGCTGCTGGTGGGCGATCCTATCGACCAGATATCCATGCGTGTCGCCCAAACCTGGGTTCAGCTTCATCACGTGCTGCTGAAAACCGGCGAAGCTGGGCGTGAACTCATCAATGACGTTGGGGCTGGCCCTCATGTCATTGTCCTCGTACAGTTCGTCATTGTCATCGTCTTCATCCTCATCATCGGCAGTGGCAGTGGCAGTGGCAGTGGCAGTGGCAGTGTGAGAGTGCATCACTCTGCTCACGGGGGCCACTGGAGGACCCCCAGTCTTGCGCCACATGTCGACGAGACTCGACATGCTCTCCATGCCCGCAGCGTCCTTCGAGGCCTTCGGTAGCTCCGACTTGCTCCTGGCGCGGCGCAAGGAGCTCTTCACCGTCAAGTTGCCGAGCGAGGCCCTGGGAGAAGTCAGAGTCGTCGAAATGCCGCCGACAGAGCCACTTCGAGAGTGGCCCGTCCACATGGATGCGAGATTCTGTCCCATGGATGCCAGTGTTGTGTTGATGCTCGCTGCAGCCTTCCTGCCAGTGCTCGGGCATTCCAGAGGGGGTGACAGGTGCGGTGTGCTCTCGCGTTCGATGCTCCGTGCCGACTCTTCTTGGTCCGCTGCCTCATCTGGACCACACGCCGAGCGGCCGCACGAGCGGCTACGTGACCTTTTGCGCAGCTGATGAACGCTCGTCCGTCTCACGAATCCTCGAAGGTCTCTGAAAAAGCTGCCGGGCCTGCTCGTCCCCTCGCCGCCACCGCGGCTGATTGACAGCCTCTTGAGGAAACTTCCGCTCGTCACGCCTTCAACATCCATGAGACTTGGGAAACTGCGTCGACGCGTGCCCCACGTTGCAGACCTCGAAAACACAGAATCATTGTCCCGACACATTTTCTCAAATCGTGCAATGGCGGCCTGGGAAGTCTCTGGTTGATACCGGCCATACTCGCTCATCTGTATTTTGGGAAGCCCGGGTGCATCCGCCCAGTTCCGACCTGAGGCGATGATCTCCCGGTCAATGTCGGAAATGTCTCCCCCTGTGCCTTCAAAGTACGTCTGGCCTGGGACGTATCGATTTTCTGTGCAGTGGCCCAGCGGAATGTCATTGTCATCATCCCTGGGGTTCTCGATTGCTTGTATCTCCTCGGGGGACTCTTCCACGGGAGCGTTCACAGCATCCAAGTTGTGCAAAAGCCATCGGTCAACCTCCTGGTTCCTTTCCTCCGTTTCTCTTTGTGCCACCGTTTCCCTGATACTCGAGACTTGATCCGACGGGCGATTCCTAGGGTCCAGGCCGACCCGTCTTGATCCCGACTTCTGTTGCCACCGGTCGAGAGACTCGCTGTGTGCTGCGACGAGGCCGTCATCGTGTGCTGTGGAGATGAGATCCCCCGCGGAACAGGCCCCGCCGCGGACAGTTCCGGAGCCATCTTCCAACGAGCGCTCAACCGTGTGGACCGGCGTCTCGTCATCCCTGTCCCAAACCGAGATGGTCACCCTTGGGCTCCGAGGATGGATGGGACCGACAGCTGGCGCGAGACTGTCTTGACTGGTGCGGTTTCTACTACTCACGTTCGGAGTCATCACAGAAGCGGTGGCAAGAAGCGATGCGGGCTCGTGGCTATTTTCGAGTTGCCGCGGTGAGATGGACTCGGGGAGCGTGTCTGCCATGGGAGACGTGGCATGAAGTGATGCAGTGTGCGCGGGCGTCAGAGGGTATGTGGTGGCATACTGGACCTCATTCCGAGGCTCGGGTATCGTTAGACTGCTGAAAGGGAAGGCGATCTGACCCCAGGTGGCGTCATCCAAGAAGGATGGGGTGGCCGGGTCGTCCAAGTTGAAATCAGCACCGAAGAAGGGGTCGTCGTCGAGGTCGCTGAAGTCGCTAGGCTGATAATGGCTCAAGGCTGCGTTGGAGCCGAACGGGGTCTCAACAATCTCGACAGCAGAATGGCCCGCGTCAGCGCCTCCAAGTTCGTCTGGCGACACGCCCAAGGCATCAATCGGGTGGTGGGTGGCGGCTGCGGTCTGGCCACCTCCGGGTTCCAAGTCCCGGCTCCGCAAAGACGCAGATGGCTGGACAAAGCTCGAGGCCATGATGCCGGAGGAAAGGGAGAGGGTGACGAGGGAGACGAAGGCCGCAACAGACACGACGAGACGATGTACACGAAAACGCAGGACGGCCGACTCTGAGTCAACTTGCGGCGCAATGTCGTTGGCCAGCGGCGCCACGGTCAGCCAGGCTGGGAAGACGGGGAGGAAGAGAAAGGGGCGGCAGCTCGAGAGGGCGGCGGGAGAGGTGAGAAGACGGACGACAGACGGGCTCGTGCGTGCGTTGGGAAGCACGTCCGTCCGTACATATGCCATGGCCCATATGGCATGGACTGGATGGATGGAGCCTGGAGGTGCGATGCAGCTCCGCGGCTGGCGCAGCGCTTATTGGAGTCTTGGGAGATGGGATGGGATGGCTCGGGCCAGCCATGCGGGCAAGCCACAGCCACGGGCCACAGCCACGGGCCACAGCCACGGGCCACAGCCACGGGCCACAGCCACGGGCCACCGATGCCCAAATCGTCGAATCACGTCGAGCAATCCAACAGAAGCGGGGCCCGCCTTCCCACGTTCCCAACTTCCAACTTCCAACTTCCAACTTCCAACTTCCAAGCCGCGGGTCCGTCAGACGGGGCTGACCGGCTGGAATGTGGGAGACGGACGAGACAGACTCGGACAAAGGTCACAGGAGACGCCTCGGGCTGAGTGTGCAACAGCCTGCACCGCCTCTCCCGAGGACAAGGACAAGGACAAGGACAAGGACCAGTGGCTGTCGGCTGTCTGTTTTTTCGATTTATTTTCCACAATTCCATTTCCACTTGCTGCTCCATGCGGCGCTCCTCTGTTGGGCAGAGCGGCCGAGCCAAAGAGCCAAGGCCAGCCCGAAACGGAGCGTGCCGAACGGCATGAAACCCGCCCGCCCGCCAGATGAGCGTGCCAAGACGCAGAAGAAGGAGGGAAGAAGAAGTAGAAGAAAGAACCGGAATGCATCGCCATTGTCCCACGAGTCACGACTCACGACTCACGACTCACGACTCAGCCGGCCAGACCCGACCGGAATCAGGAATGCGAATGCGCCAGCCCAGCCAACCAGCCAGGCGCTAAGCCCAACCGGGCCAAAAGCTCGCGCCCTCTCACGTCATGGCATAAACAAAGCCGGAACCTCACTCACCTCTTCATGATCATCTCTCCATATGGCATACACCACCGCAACAGTTGTCAGTCACTCCAGTCAAGATCTGTAACTCGACTTTTTTTTTTTCTTTTTTTTCAACGTTCGGAAAAGCGACAAAAAGCCCCCAAGCCGTCCGGGAGGGCGGGTCCGTCCTCCTCCTCGTGTCATCGGCCCGGCCCATCAGAGCGCCGTTCCGCCAAGAACCATGTTCCAGGTATGCAGACACAGCGCAGGGCTTTTTGAAAACAAAAAGACCAAGAAAAAAAGAAGTACATCCAAGAAAAACCGAGTGTTTGCTCAACCTCTTGGGTCTGTCTCTCCGGGGTCTAAATATCGACATAGTCACATCCAGAAGAGCATCTGCACCTGCGTCTTGATCGCGCACAGTCCCCGGTGCTCACCTCGCAAGAGTGAGTCTTATCCCGGCTCCATGTTTTCCAGTCCCAGCCTTGTTCTCTCAAAACCGACTACAAGGTTAGGCAAAAGAAGTTTGGAAAAAAAAAAAAAAAAGGCAAAGTAGCCCTAAAGGAGTGGAAAAACCCGAAAATAAAGGGAGGAAGAAGAAAGAACATGGCAATAACACCGACTTCATGACTAAAATGAAGAACCTTTTTTTTTTTTTTTCTCCTTCTTCAAATATATAGAGAACAAAGAAAAGAACAGCAATACTCACTGCTTGCCTGACCTACCCGCCTGCCCCCCAGACTCGTGGACCTCCGCGCCGCCCAGCGAACCTTTGAAGGCGCATACATGCGCACCGCCCTCGGCCAGTTCTCCTTCGCCCTCGTCATACTCAAGATCTTCACCGGGGAGTTCTACGCCATCGGCGCCCTCTTCGCCGCGTACGGCTCCGCGGTCCTGCTCGTGGCCGCGCACCGTCGCTACCGGGGCAATCGCCAGTTCTTCACGTCCGAGGCCGACGACGGCATCGTCCGGGACAGGTTCGTCACGAGCGGCGATACGGTCCTGCACATGACGGCGTTGAGCCTGGGGGCGTATGTCGTGCTGATGATCTTGACTTGGCGCCTGGTCTCGTAGGGCAGATAAAAGGGGGGGGGGAGGAGGAACGATGGGCTTTGCTGGTGTAGAGAAGAATCAAAGTGTTATATATGTATATTCAATACTTGCATCGAAGAGGTCGTCTTGGACACGTTGATATCATGGCACAACTCGTTTTGCTTCTTCCAGCCTCCTAGCCATGACAACGGCGTACATGATCAAGAAATGGACTGCCAAGAGCGTCTTCCAAAATCATTTGTAATCAAAACCTTCCACCATGTACCTTCTCCTGGTCTTCTTTGTTCCAAGGGGAATTGAAAAATAGGAAAGAAAAGAAAAAAAAAAGGGGGGGAAGAAGAGAAAAATCTAGTCCGCCGAGAATAGTAAAAGCCATCATAAAAAAACGCCCTCCCAGCCGACCAATGAGTTGTATCAAAAAACTGGCCGCTCGCGTAAAACAAACTCTCGTTTCTGTACGGAGTACATGGATGCCAAATGCAGTGCGTGCCTGTCCTACCCCTTTTGTCTTGAATGTACCCTCTATCATTTGTTGTCCATATCTTACTTGTTAAAACCTATTCCTGTTCTCCTTCCACATAACAAATCCCATTTAACGAGGAGTCATTAAACCCAAAACGCCTGTCATATTTTTGCCCCCCCAAGCACTTGTCTCTCGTTTTCTTTCTAGCTTCGTTGACTGCCTTGCGTCATGTATGCATTATACGACGAGACGCGAGCTCGAGGGTTTTGCTTTCGAAAATGTGCGTCCCCATCATCGACTTCACCCTCCAGGCTCCACATGAATGAAAATGGCTCTGGGCCGGTCTCCGCCCCCCGCCCCCCTTCCTTATACCCTTTCCCCTCGTTTTTGTTCTTCTTCTATTTTTTACTCAGTTCATGTCGCCTCTTATCAGTCCCGTTGAATTTTTTCGGTCTGGACTCCTTGATGGTATATGGTAATGGCTGGAGTTGACCAATAGAGAAATCCTTCTTGTCCATGCCCTCGCAAGCGTTGTACTTGTGAGGGACGCTTTTCATCACAATTCCCCACCATGGCAAATATGACGAAAGAATAACTCATCAAGTTACCGTCATTTTTGTGGCTCGAATGGGCAAGACAAGGCCCGTCAAATCCAAACTCAAGTGGAGTAATAGACACCGGATGGGGCTTGTGTTACCCCTGGCATCCGTTGTTCATCCATCAACATCGGCTGGATCCCATCAGGTACTCCTCCATACTGCCACGTCGCATGCTGGCCTTGGGCAGCAAGCATCTGTTGCTGCTGCTGCTGGTGCTGCCAAGGATTTACGCCTGACGCAAATGGTGTTCCGTGAAGCACTGGCGTATGGCCGCCGCTCACAACAGCCATTGGATGTGATGGCACGCCAGCCACGGTCGCTGAATACGGAGGGTAGACGTCGGACAAGTTGGGTTGTCGCTGTTCGTACGATTGTGCCTGGTGCGCTTGGTTCAAAGACAGGAAGGGACCTTGTGGGTGGTTGTCAGAACTTTCCCCGCTGTATGAAAGTGATCTTATTGGATTTGGAAAATCGCCCCAGGCAATCTCGTCATGCGATCCAGCCTCGGATGTTTCCGATGTCCAAGCCACTGATGCGGACGATGTCTGGGTGTATGGTGAAAATTGTCCACTGATGGACGGCTCTGTTGGGTAGGCATGCCAGGGGAGAGGAATCTCATCGGGTTTCGCAACGCCAACCGGCGTCATTTCTGTCGGTACCCAGCCAGGGGGCGGGTTTGTAAACGTGTACCGGTTGCCCGTCGTTATTCCATTGGGTGACACTGAGCAGAATGTCATGTTAGCCAACACTCTGTCTTCCCTGCTTGCCGGGACTCGTCCATACCGCTCGCATCAGAAAGACAGTCAGCATGCCCTCGCTGCGAGGCAGACGAGAGAATGCCGCTCTTCACGGCGGAGAGGGATGTGTCAACTGGGCTTTCCGTACCGACTGCTGGAGAAGATGAAGTTGAAGATGCACTGGGATCACCGCTTTGCCGTGATGCGGCTTTTGGTCGGGGCTCTGGGCCCGGTTGCTGATCGACTGGGTAAAAGCTGCATTCTTTTTTCAGTCGAATGCAGTTGACACATCGATTCGGTGTATCAGCCGATGCGATGCACCGTATCTTTCTGCGTCGGCAATGGCCTGCGTTTAACCTGTTAGTCCCAACCACCGCCATCATTTCTCGTACTGACTCCCAACGTACTACATGCGATTGACGTTCTGTGATATCCGAGCTTGTTGCGTCTCTTCTCCGCGGCCGAGGTATGCTGAGAATGGACTTCCTCTGTCGCCTCTCTCTCCAACTTGGCAGCGTCAGGCGTGCTGAACGATCTCTTCAAGACGGGGTCGGGACTTTTGGGGTGTTTCGGAGAGCCCATCTTTTCCTTGTAATGGCTTTTCCTCGACAGCAGCTTCTTTTCGACATGTTAGCAAGTATGCGAGCTATGCGTGTAACATCATTTCGAGAACTCATTTCGAGAAACCCAGGACGGACATTGCGGGGCTTACTTCATGTGATGACCGTTGCGCAAAGTGATGTGCCATGGATTGATCCTGTGTCGACGAGTCTGGTCGTTCTTAAAACGCTCCCAGCTTGGAAGTTCCACGAAACCCGGAAACGTGAAGAGCGAAGTGTCGTCGACAGCCAAGTTTAGCTTTCAGTCTGCTGTGGCTGATCCTTCCAGGAGGACCTTTATGCTGCGTCGCAATTACGTTGACTGGCAAGCCAGACCACGCTGACAGGCCTCGCGGAGTAATGAAAACAACTGCGTCGAGTGTCTTGGGCAATTGTTGTTTTGTTCGATGTCGCGAAAAACGTACTTCGGCTGGAATGCTCCGTTATTTTGAGTTGTGACTGACAGAACGAGGGTCGTGACGGAGTTTCGGACGTAGGAAGCCCGTTTCGTTTTTATCGCAAAGCAAACAAAATTGGCAATGATGAGAAATATTCTTCAATCTCGACAATCCGCGGTGTCGTAGTTTTCGACGAGAATGCGCTTGAGGTCTCCAGGGCCAGACTGTCCAAAGCAGTCTTGTCGCAAAATCTGGAGATAATATGGTGCTGTTGATTCAAGTCTAAAGCTCTACACCTTGGATTCACCCAAGGTAAGAAGAAAAGGTGACGGCGTAGAAAGTTCAGACCAACCGAGGATAAGAGCTAAAAGATGGTAAAGGAACAGGGAGGCAATCAGTGGTGTACGAGTGGAAAGAGAAAGATCTGTCAGTATACGTCTGTCATTGGACGTTTTCCGGCTATTTTCCCGTTCTTCGCATATGGACTTGAGCGACGTGGCGTAAGCTTTTGGGTGGCAAGCAAGTTAAACGGTGTTGGATCTATTGAACACGACCACGCCGGTACCGCCAGAAGCAAGGCAGAGGGCCTTGCTGAAGAATAACGCAGATGAACTCTCTGGGAACAAAGAACGATTCGGAACCTGACCAGGTTTTGTGAAAAAGTCGAGCATGAATGGCGGCTGGATAGAGGGAGACCAAGATATTGTAAGAGAGCGGAATGGAGTGAAGAAAGTATAGCGGCGAGGGAAGGGCTGGACGTGAGTTTTGGTGCCTGTCGATTCCAGCCAGTATTCAGCTTAAGTCGGCCAAATCTACCGGGTTGGCGGGTTGCGGCAAATATTCACTCTTTGAACAGAACTTTGCTGGGCGGGGACAGAGTTTTTTTTTTTTTTTTTTTTTTTTTTGTGAAGCAACGACTGGCCGCCCCGTCATAAAGAAACCGCAGACGAGATCTCAGCCATGTGACAGGCGATAAGAATCGAACAGAAGTCAAGTAGGCCGGTGAAGTTGGTGTCTACAAGCTTGTATTCGTCATGCAGCTTCATTGTGCATCTCTATCCCGATGATTGGAGGCTCCATGGTCATGGAACGTCCGTATGTATATCTTGCTTCCAAGCTGGCAGATGGCGTATCTTGGTGGGGACCCGACGAGGTACCTCACATCAGCGCCGGTGGATCCCTTCGACACAACTCGAGCGTGTCCATAATAGTCATAATGGCACTCCGTTGCCCATCCCTAGTAGTTCGTGAGAATTCGTGAGGGAGCCATGGTGGTTGCATGGGCGGCGCTGAACAAGGATGCCACCATGCTGCTGCGTAACCTGCGCAAGTGCTTCACAGAAAAGTTTGACACATTGGCTCTCCTGTCCATCCGTTGGTGGGCGATTCTCTCATTTCAACACCCACTCCTTCCCATACCTAATTACACCCCTGACACTGACGTTAGTGGAGAAAAGGATGCCGGTTTCGAGCACACGTTCGAAGCACCACTAAGCCAGTCTAGGGCTGTCATGTAGGCCGGTGGTTTGGGGGCTGGACGAAACTTATGGCGAGAAAAACAGCATCAATAATCAAACCGTCGCATCTGGCAGCGGAAAGCTGCCGGGTGACGGTTTTGCGCCGAGGGCTGCGATGCACGGCATGAAAGTCACCTCTGCTCCATTGTTGTTTGTAACAAATGATGCCGCCTGTTATTAGCCATGGTGGCCTTGGAGCTGCTTGGGGCTCAGGATTGCACGAGTTGTGCTCGTCGGCGCTCATTGTTTCCCCACATCCCATCTGTTGGCTGAATCGAGGTTAAATTTGAAAAAGGGTTGCTCGCCGGTCTCATTGCTGGGGCCTTGCTGGTCCTTGCTGGGCCTCCTTGCTGGGCCTCCTTGCTGGCCTCCTTGTGCTGATCCCCAGTCTGCCCAAGATCTCAGGTGCCAAAGTGCCAATATTAAGTCGAGGGTACTGAAATGGGTGGATACTAAAAGCGGGAGTCCAAGCACGGCGCGTCGGAAGCATCCTGGGGCCCATGCCATCCGTCTGCCCACATGTATTGCCCACCGTTTTTCAAGACGCACGTCCTAGCCTTAGGAGGAGTAGCGTTGGAATGTTTGATCGACACCGGCCCGAACTCCTGTCGCTCCATCGCCAAGTACGTCGTGTGTGCTAATAGTAATGGACAGCAAAGCTTGGCTGTCGAAAGGCATCATGTAAGGTTCCGGGCTTGGTCCCAGGAAATCGATATGGTCGCGAGACACACTTGTTGATCTGTCAGTTGCTTAGCCACTGGGTGCCAACTGTAGGCCTTGGGACTAGAGTTTGGCTCTCTCCGACGTCTCTGACCTCTCTGACAGCAGCCACTGCCTGCAACCGCGTGGTGAACGTTTATTAGCGCCACGATGTGGGCTGCCTCGCGCCCTCCCAAAGGCCTAACCCTGCCCAGGGTGGTATTGAAGGGCTTGGTCCAACGACGACTCCTTGTTGAGAGTCTACCTTACCGCCAGAGGCAGGGAGACAGAAGTTGCCAGGATAGCATGACGAGCATGGCTGGACGGTTGCCAGTCGTGGCAGCTGAGTTGGCACCCGGTTCGCCTGTCACTTGTGGTGCTCTGGGCTCGCCGCAAAAGGTACCGACTGGACAAGCCCGGCTCCTGCAGTCCTCGCAGGCCCTGTTAAGGCATCCGTTGCGAAGTCTAGGCTCTTGCGACGTCCCCAAGGTGGCATCTGAAGTTCTGAACGGTTGTCCATGGGAAATGGTGCTGATGACTGTTGCGGAGACGCAAGAACTCGTTTCGTGCACATGGTCGGCGGGATGACACAGGAAGGACCGAACCACCATTCTTTCCGGGGCACCTTCTCCCATCTCTGATCCATCTCTGATCCATCTCTGATCCATCTCTGATCCATCTCTGATCCATCTCTGGCAGGCCAAGGACAAACGCCGCGTGTGACTGGCCGACTGATTGCCTGCCCGCCCGGCCAAATCGATCAGTGTGGGTTGCAAGTTTGTGCATGTCTGCATCCAGCCCTGGGCGCAACCCTTGCGCTAGCGATTTTCTTCGACAAGTCCACGGATAAGGCGAGGAATGAGGATCGCGATTCTGCTGATCAGCTGGGACAAATTCCCACACAAGGCTGTGCGAGTTGTGATGATTGTTCGTTTTTCCAGAAAAAGGTCCATGAACGGCTTCTCCTGATACCTACGGGTGCGTCTTCAGGCCGGGCCGGACCTGGTTGGACACGGCCTTGCCCTTCGGCCGAGATCCTGGAGCCACAAGTGCCATAGAAACTGGCAGCCATGTGTGCAGTGTGAGTCTCCGACTCCGAGTATGAGACCCTGCCAGCGCCTCAGAGCCTTGTGCACTTGGCCGCCGAGCCGCCGCTTGCCTCGTCGCTGCCGGCCGTCGTCGGTCAGAGGAACAGCAGAAGGCAGAAGACGTCGTCAAGGAGCATGCCCGAACAACCGAGAGGCTCGCGCCTCGTGTCTCGTGCACGGAAGTCCCGGGGAGGGCATCCGACCTGGACCAACGCGACCTGGGCGTGCTTGCGAAGCTGCAAGACCGCAGCGTGGGTCGCCAAGGTGGAGAGGCCAAGGTGGAGAGGCCAAGGTGGAGAGGCCAATGGGAAGCGGCCAATGGGAAGCGGCGACGCAGGCGAACAGCGGGCTGACAGCAGGCTGAGGCGCAACACACGAGCCACCCACAGGCCTCCTGCTTTCTTCTTTGCTCCGCAGTGGTCGGTCCACGCGGCGAGTCAAAGCAACCCATCTGAGATGTTCAATTCAACCCATCTTTCTATTTTGCACCAGGCACAGGCGACCACAACAAAGACGACCGGCCCGTGTCCTGTCATTCGCTCCAAGCGCATTCGTCGCTGGGTCCTATGACATGATGGCTTTGCTCCCCGGGCCGAGTGGCGGCAAGACTGCAAAAGCCTTCCTCTGAGCTGATTCTCAGTCCACATCTTTTGCTGACTGCTGGCAGGGATCGTTGCTTCGATACAACCGGACGTTGCATTTCCTGCTCTTTGCGGCATCGAGAAGATCGGACACGCGACGTCTTGCACCGTCGACTCAGTTGCGTTTGCAATTCCTCGTTACCATCCTGTTTTTTTCTGACCCCCGGTCTGTTCTATTGCCTGGGCATGCCATTATGCGGTGCATCAGCGAGAAGCAGCGCCTTTTGCCCGTCTTTTTATTCCAGCTGTCTAGGCCTGTCCATCCACGACGTCCAGGGACCCGACTTGAACGTTGCTAGATAACGACAAGGAGCAAAGACGCGCTGACTCCAGTCGGTGATCCACCCGCAGGACCCCAGAGTGCGGCCTTTCATGTACATGTGTACATATGCGGACGCATCTCCGAGCATGGCATGGGGCTATCTACCTACCTAGTACCTAGGCAGTACGCGAGCAAGTTTGCATAATAAGTCAGTCAGTCATACGTCCAACGTCTACTTCCGCCCTGCGCCGTTTGGACCCGGTTGATATGGAGACTTCTACCCACCTTGCCCATTAGAAGCGTTAGAGCACCTGAGCTGTCTATGATGCCAGGGGATCATCATCGTACCTTTGCATTATGCAAAGGCTCATTTCAGGGTCATTCTCGCCTCAAGGCTCGTTTGGCTCGACCTTGGTGCGGCAGCATCCATTCCAACGGGGATGAGTTGTTTTATTCTCCGATGTAAAGCCTTCCGTGCCTACTCCACGCCCAGCGCTCGGCTTTGACATTCACACACTGCTTCAAAACCCGTCCAAGAAGAGGCCGGCGGCGCTCAAGGCTGCCAGTGCCAGGGCAGCAGGTCGACCTCTGTATCCACAACCCGGTCGGCGACCAGCAGACCCAGATTCATTCGCAAGTGTTTCTTCCGACTTATAAATCCTTGGGTGTAAGGGCTGCACATGCGAACTGCCGAAAAGGAGGAGGGATTTCTCTTTGAAACCGCTGGGACCCCAGAGAAGGAGGCTTGCCTTGGGTTGTTGGCTCTGGCCTTGCAAGACCCTGCAAGGCATCAAGCGGCAAATGCAACGATTTTGCTTAATCGCCATATGTACATACGTTCATTTACCAACAGCAAGGGAAGGCGGGTCTAGAACGCTTTACGATGTCTCCTCGGCTATGGGTTTCAACACAACAAAATCATGGATCCCTGTTGATGTTGTGCAGAGTTTCCAGACAGAAGCGATGGAAGTGCCATGGCACCAAGACAGGTCCCATGGCCGACAAAAAAGCACTTTCGAGGAAGGAAGGGATGTACGGGCCGACCCATTAGACATCAGACAGCACATGATTTCGTACATTAGCCTTGCGATATCGAAGCGGGAGACGCCCGACGGCGCAGACGTCCCCAATCAGCAGACAACGGGCCACGCCTCATATGGACGGATCGGCGTGTCTGTCACAGTCTGTGCATGCATTCAGAGGAGGAAGGGTGGAGAATGGGGGCAGCATGTGGTGATTGCGAATAATGACGACTTTCACAACAAGAGGCCCTTCTTACTCATTAATCAGGTCCGTTTCGTCAAATACCCGTCGTCCGCAGCCCACGCGCCAACCACCTGTCAACCCACCTGCCCCCCCAGGTTACCTCCTAAATACATTTCAGGCGACTTGCATACCGCATGGTCCACTTTGGGAAGACTCCGTTGTGACGAGTTGCTTGCCCCCCCCCCCCCCCCCCTTCTCTGGCTTATCCAGGACCAAAATCCCTGGCGCGCGCGCTTCCACAGGTCTCTCCTGATAGCCGAAGGGAAGGTGTCCGTCGGTGCCGCATCATCCACCTGGCTTCGAGAAGACG
Source organism: Claviceps citrina (assembly GCA_018360365.1). Lineage (NCBI taxonomy): Eukaryota > Fungi > Ascomycota > Sordariomycetes > Hypocreales > Clavicipitaceae > Claviceps > Claviceps citrina. The sequence continues at coordinate 20,057 of SRQA01000086.1, read as the reverse complement.
AGAACCCACCGAGGACTCGAGGAGGCCGGTAATTCATGCCGGGTCCTCCCTGCTTGCCGACGGTGTGTGTAGCTGAATGGAAGCCCAATGACCATGGCGCGGTTCACGGATGGACAATAGGGTAAATCTAGATGTACCGGCCGCCGTTCAAGGAGCTCACCCAGCAGCTGGACGCTCACATCACCACGCCCAGCCCAGTCGGCGCAAACTAGTTGGAAGAGAGACATTGTGATCGACTGGTTGAGATTGTCGCATGACGTCCTCGATGGCTCAGCCTGGACAAATTCAATCGGATGCCAAGTCGCCACGGCCGCAGCTATCCCAAGACAAGACACGCCCCATCTGACACAGACTTATGACTGTGTCAACAGACTTCACCGTCGCGGTCCAGTTCAAGGACAAAAAGCACCAGGCCTATGGAACAGACGGCATGGAGAGGTCAGAATCCCGACGTTTGGGAACGACTCGCTTTTTGCTGCTTGGTTCGGGGTCCCGTCGGCCCAGTGCCGCCTCGGTGATACAGCACAAGCACAGCAGCACAACTGTGGCACATGTCGCCGTAATAGCCTCATCTGCACTTATATCCAGCCTTGCGTAGCACCTCAGGCTTCGTCCGGGATGCGGTCCCGACCACCTGGCTTCGAACCTCTGCACTCAGCCGTTGATGGGCCCGGCGCGCGGTAATTCTCGGCTGGCCGACACGAAGACGGTGTCGACGAGCCACAGTGAGGCTACCAAAAGTATTTGCCTCTTCTGCTCCGTACATGAATGCTCTGTCTATTCTATTGCCTTTTGGAGGGTCAATGTCTCAGGTGCCAGCCTCGGCCACGCCGGCAGTGGTCCTCCTGACGTCGAGCAGAAGAAAAAGCTAGCACCCGATAGTGCTCAAATCCGAAGCCTCCAGGTCTTTCTTTGGTCTTGATGACAAAGGCCCCAGCAGCCACCCGTTGAAAACAGAAAAAGGTGAGCATCAGACCAGTTGAGGGCTGCATCGGTGTCTTGGGCGAAACAGCCGGTCGGAACGATGTATCGTTGGGTAAAAAGCCTCTCGAGCCTTAAGACATGAGCAGTTTGGATCGTGGCTGTGGGAAGCAGGATGCAAGATTACATACATTGACACGCGTCTGATCAAGGCACATATCAGCGGCCATGTCTACTATTACGAGGTACCCCTACTACCAGCTACTACTGTGGTGCAGGTACCTCCTACCTACCTAGGTACCTAGCATGTGTTTGATACTTTGAACTGGGTGCATTGGGTGTCAGCATCTCTAATTATGCAACGCTCTGGGCCCAAATGCCCGAGACATGGCAGGCAGATCCCAAATGCTTACAACTTACAAGCCCACGCACCTACTCGGCATGTATGGTATGCACACGATGCCGACATTGGTCGGGCAATGCCCACTGATCTGTTTTCTTCACACATTGCAGCGTGGGAGATCTTGGTACGTTTGCCAGCAGGCACTGTGGGTAAGCCAGGGAAGTCATAACGGGCATTCACACATTGTATGTTATGTACATACCCAGTCGACCCCTTGCCTCCTCTTTTTCGCGACCCTCTTCCTCCGCTCTCCTTCGGTCGTCTCTCCCCCTTTTGCCCCATTTTCTTGTTATTTCCCTCGTCTGTGCCTGGGGCTGCTCCTCGACGCCGACTACCACTATGGGTTGACAGGGGCATGGCCAGCGGAGCCGGCTCCGAGGCAGTGGGATGGCCAATATGCAGAGCCAATGTGATTTTCTTCGTTCGATTTTTGCTGGCCCAGTCTAGCAACTCACGCCGAAGTTGGCACGCGTAGGTCTTGCGTACAAGCTGGGTTCAGTGATGGTGAAAGTTATCTGTGGGCGTCTCCTGATATCAACAGCGAGAGGGTTCTTGCCAGCGTGCCTTGCACGTGCAAATTCATGAGCCGGACGTTGAGGCAGGGCGAGGTGAGGCCCGCGCAGATCTACCGTTGTATTTGCAGCAATTTCTCGGGTATAAAACAAGCACGAGAATTTGACAACCTGATCGTGGCATGATTCATGGAATACACGCTGCGGGATGGGTCAGTCTCCACGCAACGGATTTTTCTTGCATGATCACGAAAACCAGTTCAATAGTGGCAGCAGTTGCAACGGATCGGGCTGGCTCAAACGGTGTGAAGACTGATGTTCTCGACTGGCCGGGTAATAAACTCCAGACATGAGACAAGACTCGACTGACTCGGGGGTAGCTGAGGGCAGCCTGTGGCGCGCTTGCTGATGGTGATCTAGGGTAGGCCCCGGCACAGGGAGGCCAAACTGATTTTCCAACGCCGTCGCATTCCATCAAAAACATGCCATGTTCGATGGGGATTGGGGAACCACATGAAATCGCCGTGGAGCCGCCAAATCCGCCCCTCCACCCGGCTAGCACAAAACAACGAACCGGCCCGTCGAGTTTCGCGTTCTGGGAAAAGGAATAAACCAACGGGAGGCAATCTCGGCGGCCTTTTTTTGTGTGTTCCGGGCTTTCCCCCCGCTTCCCCCCCCCCCCCCCCCCCCCCCCCCCCCATCTGTCCTTCTGCTGGGGCATGATCAAGCACATGGATGAGCATCCCACAGGGCCATGCTAATCGATGATACTGGATTGGTTCGTGACAATTCTTTCTTCCAAAACCGCCTCAAACCAAACCCCCGAATTAAATCCGGGTCGCCGCGCTCACAAGACTATAGAAAAAGAAGAGAGAAGAAAGAATCGCGCGGCCGCAGCCCCCGGAATGAGCCATCTACAGCGGACGTGGGCCAAGTCGAAGCTTGGACTGGCGTCGGAGCCTTTCCCGGAGCTGGAGGAGGAGGAAGAGGGGGAGGAGGGGGAAGATGATGGACAGAGCGGCGTTCAGTTGGCCGACCTGCTTGAGCATGTCGATGATGACTCTTCTTCGGCTTCATCCGTGTCGTCAACTGGGACAGTCATTCCGACGCCGAGCCAGAAGTTATTCGCTCGCCCCCAAGGGTATGCTGTCCCTCCCCGATATCCTCCACAACCAGACTAGCCCCCGCCCCCTTTCTCTCTCTCTCTCTCTCTCTCTCTCTCTCTCTCTCTCTCTCTCTCTCACTCTCTGTCTTTCTTCCAGAGCAAACGCTCTGCTGCCTCATCTATACCATGGACGGGCGCTCATCCTTCTCGCAGGGTTGCCAGGGGCAAAACGCTGGAGCCGATTCCTTGGACAACGTACTTTGAGCGAGAGCTCTACCTCGAATCCGACGACCTTGTCGGGCTCAAGTGTCATGCCTACCTGACCTCTCCCGTCGGAAAAGGCCCCTTGTTTGTCGTACACCACGGGGCTGGCTCGTCTGGACTCTCGTTTGCGGTTGTCAGTTCCGAGATTCGGAAGCGGCTCCCGTCGGCTGGTATCCTTGCCATGGACTGTCGCGGCCATGGATCTACCGCCGCACCCGAAAGCCCAGAGCTGGATCTACGCCTGGCCACGTTGTCCGGGGATTTGCACTTTGTCATCCAGGCCACCAGGCAGCGGATGGGGTGGCCGGACCTGCCCCCCCTCATACTGGTCGGCCACTCGCTGGGCGGCGTCGTGGTGACGGACCTGGCCCACACCGGGAAGCTGGGCGCCTCGCTCCTGGGCTACGCCGTCCTCGACGTGGTCGAGGGCTCGGCCATGGACTCGCTGCAGAGCATGCAGACCTATCTCTCCACCAGGCCCGGCGGGTTCGCCAGCGTCGAGAGCGCCATCGACTGGCATGTGCGCTCGCGCAAGATACGAGACCCCGTCTCGGCCAGGGCATCCGTGCCGGCGCTGCTGAGGCGCGACGATTCCGTCGACGCCTCCCGGCCGTGGCGGTGGCGCACGAACCTGGGCGCGACGCAGGCTTTCTGGGAGGACTGGTTCGCGGGCCTGAGCAGGAAGTTCCTCGAGGCGAAGGGGGGAAAGCTCCTGCTGCTGGCGGGCACTGACCGCTTGGATACCGAGTTGACCATCGGCCAAATGCAAGGTGAGGAGAGGATGAACACACACACAAAAAAAAAAAAATGAGCCATTTATTTTTATTTTATTTTTTTTCCTTTTCCCGCTTCCCCATTTCCCGTTTCCCGTTCCCGTTTCCCGCTTTTCCCCTGTTTTCTGCCCCCCCCCCCCCCTTTCCGGAGATGCTTACCTTTTTGAGAAACAAAACAGGCAAATATGCGCTGCAGGTGTTTCCGGAAGCAGGTCACTTCATCCACGAGGACATGCCAGAACAGACGGCCATCTCGCTGTGCGAGTTTTACAAGCGCAACGACAGGAGCGCGCTGGTCCTGCCGCCCAAGGTGTCGGATCTGCTGAAGCAGGGACGCAAGGTTTGATGACGCTGCTGCTGGTGCTGGGGAACGTACTTAAGGAAAAAAAAAAAAAAACGTGTAGGACATGTGACATGAAATATCACGAAACGACGTCTGGCAGGCAGGCGAATCGGCGGACGAGGCTGGCGAAATCGGTGAGAGGGGGGAAGGGGGTTGAGGGTCGAATGGGGGAGGGGTGTGGGAGAAGGAAAGAGAAGAACTCGACCTGGTTGCCCATAATACTCAACGAACGAGACCTGGGTTTCCAAGGTCCAGGGTCCCAGATTCAACATACACAGTAGGGATCTCCATTTCCTTTTTCCAAGATTACTCACAGTCACGGTACCACAGTTTTGTTGTTGGCTACCTACCATCCGTAGCGGCACCACTCCCGGGACGGCGGCGCCACAGGGGGGGCAGGCACTTTTCCAAAGGGCGGAGATGCTGTCGTTGCCGATGGAAAAAAGGGGGAACCCCCGTCCGTCCCCGAGAGCTGAGATATAGATCTATGTATTTACAAGACATATGTACAGGCGTTTTGCATGACTGACCACCAAAAAAATGAGAAAAGAAGAAGAAGAAGAAGAAGGGGGCAAAAGGGGTTTGGCATGGCATCCAGAACCTCGCTGCAGACAATGGAGGCGGCGCTCTCTGGAAGATGCTTCTCCCGCGAGGGCAAAACAAGATTCTCCCGCCTGGCGGACTATCGCCGGCCCCCTTCCTATCCCCTATCCTTTTGTGTACTTCCCTGGCAGCAACAACAATGAGCCCTCCCCTTCGGCGGGCAATTAACAAAAAAGACGCTATGCATCGGAACAGACTGCCTAAGTACGACATACATACATACATACATGCATGCAGACAGACAGACATACAGACAGACAGACAGACAGACAGACAGACAGACAGACCCAGTGCCTAGTACCCGGGGAGCGCCTCGATCTGCCCCTCCCTCCAAAATAAACCAAATGAAGACAAGAAAAACTGGGCAGGTAGACGCCTTTGGCAGCAGGAGAGTACGATCTACTAACATATCACACACCATGTAAACGACACGTGCAGCCCGTCCCACATAGCGCTTTTCCCTACCCTTTTCTTTTCTTTTCTCTTTTTCTTTTTCTTTTCTTTGTTGCTTCCGCACTGACCGATAAACGGCACGTGCAGTGCCCTCCTCTTCCCTGTCTTAAGCTTTCGTGAGAACAAAGAGGTGCGTGGCGCGTTGTGCATGGGAATGCCGGGCATATATGCCATGCATGCGAGTGCGTATCGGCACCTGCCTAGGCTCTTGGGAGAACGGGGTGTACATGCACGCAGTGTAGATGGGCAGACACCCAGCTGATGGTTATGTCGTGAGCTATATATATCGCCGGGCCAGACGATCCATGGCTTATATATAGGTAGTAGGAACCCAGATAGGGACTCCTAGCTCCTAGGGACAATATGTAGGTGCTACAGTACTACTACTAGATGACGGGCAGCGACTTGTCCCCCGAGGCCTCCAGGTCCCCGGACTGCGGATCCTGCTTCCCACGGCACTTCTGGGCGGAGCCTTGTACAGAATAAAAGCCCGCCATCATCCCTGGGCCATGGCAAGGTTCGCGGCAGTGAGGGAGCAGGATCAAAATCCTTCTCGGCGTTGCTCCGCAGTCCGCAGTGCCAGACTCCAGTAAGGCGATCCTGCTCGTGCGGCGTGCTCCTGCCGGCCTGGCTCCAGGCTGGCGGGCTGGCTGGCGCGGCGGGCGGTTTTTGTTTTGCTGTTGAAGGGTGGAGGCGGATTCGAAGGCTACTTACTAGGTATTTGTGAATGTTGCAACTTGTAGATGACGGACAGATGTCTCTACGACTAGAGCTACTTGGGTCAGGCGCGGGCACTCGTCGTCTGGTGAGCTGACGATCCTGGCAATCCATCACGGGCTTCCATGTGTTTGCTGTCACTGGTCAGCCTGGCACCGTAATCAGCGCATTCGAATCCCTTCTTCGTCTTCTTTTCTTAGCCTCTGTCGGCTGACCCATCTTTGGGGTACCCAAACCCGTTTCGGACGTGTTTGGCTGGGACGTTTTGCGTAGCAGAACCAGCATCCGGCGAACCAACAAGCGCGCAACGGCGGGTAAAGCGCATGTGGCCGAGTACATGTGGATTGCGGACGGCATGTGAATTTGGGCAAATGGATTTTGCATGGTATATGGTATATGGCATATGGATTTGACATGTGGGATATGGACCAGGACCTGGGGGAACGGACCACTGATGCGGCATGCCAATAAGCCCGATGCGACGGGAAGGGTCGAAAAAAAGATGCAGACGAAGCACGAGATGCGCGGGACGGCTCCGACGGACGCGACAGGCCCGGTCCATGGTGTACCTCGGTGTGTAGGAAGATCGGTACCCGGTACATGGAAACAGGAAAAGATACTTGCATAAATCCTGCAATTGCAGAAAAAGCACCATCATGTCATGGTGAAAAGCCTGGGGACTGGGGATTCCACGGAACGCCGGAGATCACGGCGGGGCATCTAAACAACTACTTCCAAGTTCCAGCACCGACTCTCGCCGGGGGGGGGGCTTACTCATACTGCCTTGTTGTGGGAGAGATGCACTACACGCCAAGTCACTGGTAGGTTCCTGGTAGGTACGAGTACAGCTGAGCCATTGAAATATTCTACAAATCTACCCCGCAGGGGGTTGCAGAGAGGTCCTCCTACTGGGAGGTACCTACTACTACCTAGACTGGCAGCATACACTAAAAGGCAGAGGGAGCCGGGGGGCGGAAGCCACGGCGCACTAATGCTGCACCATGGAGACCCTGGCTAACAATTGCCCAGCTAGCTGCACGTCTGATCGTGATAAGCGAGGTGCAAGCGTCTTTTTACTCCAGGTACCTACAGTACTAGGCTACTAGTAGGTAGGCAGCTACAACTACTAGGTAGGTACCTACCTAGGTACCTAGCGTAGGTACTAGGCAATCGCCGATTGAAAGTCCAAGAGCAAACTCGTCGCGTCCAAGCCCTGTGGCCGCCAAACCTCGCTCCTGCAAACATAATCCTGCGTCTCTCGTCTGCCCTGGACCCGCTGCTGGATTGTTTCACTCCTCTTCCTTTGTGTTTCTTTTCTTTTTTACGCGACCTGCCTACCTAGTTGGAAAAGAGAGAGACGTACCGTCGGCATGAGGTCCAACTTGATTATCCTGGCCGTCGCCAGTGGCTTCGCCGCCGCCCAGGTCCCCCAACTTGACAAGATTCCTACATGCGCTGTATGACGTCCCCCATAATAGGAGGAGGAGGAAAAGGAACCATGCTCGTTTCCAAATTTGGCACGCAAATCGGCTAACATGGTCCCCCGCTCGCTTCGAACAGTACTCCTGTGTCAGTTCCTACATCACCGGCACCAACATTGCTGGCTGCCCACCTGCCGACATTGCCTGCGTCTGCAGCAACAAGGATTTCCTCGGAGGCATTTCGTGCTGTCTCCAGAAGGACTGCAGCAAGGGCGACATTCAAGCCACCATCGAGTTCGCCGCCGGTCTCTGCAACGCCAGCGGAGTCAAGACGCCTACTCAGCTTGTCTGCAACAAGGACGCGGCTCCGCCAGCCGCCAGCAAGAGCGCTTCTGCGAGCGGTACTGGTGCTGCTACCACTGCCAGTGGCTCGCAAACGTCTAGTACAGGACCTCCCACTCCTACCAAGACCAATGCTGCTGCTCCCGTCCATGCCAATGCGGGCGGCGTGCTTGGTGCCGTCCTGGCTGTCGCTGCTCTCCTTTAGATGGCACTGCTATAGACTTTGAGAAGGAGGGAAGGCGGAACAGGCGCAAGCCCGTGCAACCACCACGGACGTAATACCTAATACCCCGCTTACTTGGAGATGGAAAGATGGGCTGTCTCAGCAAAAGAATACGTTTTTCTGCACAATTACTCCTGTATCAATTGCTACCTTCACTGTACCTAATGATTGATCCAGTTGGGCGTTTCAAGTTCAATTGTGCCGTGCCATGCAGCTGTTGGTGACGTCATGTGTTTCAAATTGCAAAAAGCGTCATGGCCAGGCTGAAAAGAATCCTCTCCAGTCCACGCACACACTACACGTACTACTACCTAGGTAGGTAGGTGGTCGGGAGAGGGAAGACTTCTGCAGGCACCAAGCGCCGCGACATGTCTCGATTGATTTGCGACAAGTCGACCAATGGCCCGATGCGTCTGCGGCGCCTAAGCGCCTGGCAGCAGTGCATGACAGCGGTGCATGAAGCAGGGCATGATGCAGGTGCGCTGCTGGTGCGCTGCTGCTCGCTGACCAGTGACGGAAGATCTTCTGCCGAGCGGAAACATAAGCGCTCCTGTGGCCTTGTCTGCGTCGTCTGTGCCGTCTGGTGGCTTCTGCATAGCTTTTGACGCCGGGTAGACGGGGCGGAGATGGGCAACGTACCTAGAAGCCTGCTTCTGACATGGTCTGGTCCAATGGTGTTGGGTCGATTAGGAGATTGGAGCAGTGTTTGATGCTGGAACGTACATGAGAAAGAGAACGGGTGGGTGGCATTGGCGGGTATCTGTTTTTTTTGGGCCTGGCGACTGGCTGCCATTTTTGCTGCGTCTTTTTGACGAGTGGCGAAGACGATGATGGTGTTGGCAACAGGAAGTCGTGGTCAGGTGGGGGAGAGGGCCAAGCGGCAAGCCGCGAACATTGATAAACAGAGCGTGCGGACGAGTTTTTCGCAAAGAAAGGAATCGGGAGGGAAAAAAAAAAACCAAAGACAAAAACTCCTCTCCAGACCCAACCACCGGTTGAGCAGATGGCATCGGCCCCACCTTGACACTACACAAATTCCCTAACGCTTCACTTTTTTTTTTTTTTTTTTTTTTTTTTTTTTTTTTTTTTTTTTCCACACACTTTTGTCCAGCTAGCATTGAGCTGCGCATATTCGTGTTCCAGTCTGCACTGCAAACTTGCTCTTGAACTCGTGTCCATCGTTGTCTCAATCGCTTGCTCTTGTTTTCTCTCCTGATGAAGAGAAAGGCAGAGAGCGAGGCCAATGGCTCGGAGCAGGCTGGCAGCAAGAAATCCAAGCTGAGTATGTCCAGTTGTCTGTTTTGTTCCGCGCCCGCCAATGGCATGATTCCCAGCCCTAGACTTGGCGCTGGGGAAAAGAAAAAGAAGATGAAGACGAAAAAAGAAAAGAAAAAGAAAGAAAAAGAAAACGAAAAAAGGCTGACCGATCGAAACCATGTAGCTCCTTCGGCCGACCATGTCCGAAAACGGTTCCGCGCTGGCTTGTTTGACAAGCCCGTCCTGGATTCCTACACCAAAGAGTACGCCGCCTCGACGCCGTACAAGCACGCCGTGATCCATGAGCTCGTCGACGATGGGCTCCTGCGGTCGGTGCGAGACGAGATCCGCAGCAATGTGCAGTTCACGCCCAAGGAGACCGACATCTACAAGATACACCAGTCCGGTGACCTGGCCAACCTCGACGGCCTAGACGACGAGTCGCTGGCGAAGCTGCCTTCTCTGCTGGCGCTTCGGGACGCAATCTACTCGGACGCGTTCCGCAAGTACGTCTCCGGCATCACGGGCTGCGGCCCGCTCAGCGGCAGGAAGACGGACATGGCCATCAACGTGTACACGCCCGGGTGTTTCCTCTTGTGCCACGACGACGTGATTGGGAGTCGCAGGGTCAGCTACATCCTCTACCTGACCGATCCCGACAAGCCGTGGCAGCCGGAGTGGGGTGGCGCGCTGCGCCTCTTCCCCGTCCAGGAGATCAAGGGCGAGGGCGACGACGGCGAGGTGGCCAAGACGCCTCTGCCGGACCCCGTCAAGGTCATCCCCCCGGCTTGGAACCAGCTCAGCTTCTTCGCGGTGCAGCCCGGCGAGAGCTTCCACGACGTGGAGGAGGTGTACCACGCCGAGACCAAGGAGCAGCTCGAGAGGGACAATGGACGAGTTCGCATGGCCATCAGCGGCTGGTTTCACATCCCCCAGGTCGGCGAGGAGGGCTACATCGAGGGCGAGGAGGACAAGAATGCCCAGAACAGCAGCCTGATGCAGCTCCAGGGCAACCCGGCCCAGTACGACGCCCCGCAGGCCAAGCCCGTCAGGGTCCTCAACGCCTCTTCCACGCAGGACGGCGGCCGCTTCCAAGAGGCCGACCTCGAGTTCCTGCTCAAGTACCTCTCGCCCACGTACCTCACGCCCGACACACTGGAGCAAGTGGCCGAGCGGCTGGACCAAGACTCCAGCATCACCCTCGAAAACATCCTCTGCGACAGGTTCGCCCAGCGCCTCCGACAACACGTTGAAGAGCAGGAGAGGAAGCCGCTCCCGGACAGCAGCGCGGCCATTGAAGAAACCACGGCGTGGAGCGTCGCGAAACCGCCTCACAAGCACCGCTACCTCTACCAACGGCCCCTCGAGCCGAAGCAGCTGCGCACGTCGCAGGAGATGAACCCCATCACAGAGCTGCTCGACAACCTCCTTCCCAGCCGGCCATTCCGCCAGTGGCTCCAGATCGCCACGAGGTGTACCATCAAGAGTCACGATGTGATGGCGCGTCGCTTTCGCCGCGGCGGCGACTACACCCTTGCCACGGGCCTGGACGGTGAGGCGCTCCGTCTCGAGGTCGGACTGTGCATCACGCCTACGCCTGACCGGGGAGATGGCGAAGAGGAGGAGGAGGAGGAATCAGAGGAGGAGGAGAAACAGGAGAAGGAGGAGAAACAGGAGAAGGAGGAGAAACAGGAGAAGGAGGAGAAACAGGAGAAGGAGGAGAAACAGGAGAAGGAGGAGAAACAGGAGAAGGAGGATGACGGAGAGCAGGGAGAAGGGGATGCAGAAGAGGCTTCTATTACGGAAAAGGGAGAGCAAGAGCCAACAGCCAAGAACAAGGGCAAAGCCATTGCCGTAAAAGACTCCACCAACGGCACAGGCACCAACGGCACCAACGGCACCAACGGCACCAAAACCCACTTCGAACCAGACGCCAGCACCGACGACGAAGTAGGCGGCGTAGAAGTCTACATGGCCGCCGATGACGCCCCCGCCGCCTCCGCCGCCGACAACGACGACGCAGCAATCTACAAGTCCAGCAACGACGACGACAACATCCTCTTCTTCCAGACGGCGTCGTGGAACAAGCTGTCCATTGTGCTGCGGGACAGCGGCGTGCTCAAGTTTGTAAAGTACGTCAGCAGGAAGGCCCGGACGGACAGGTGGGATATTTCGGGGACGTATGAGATTGAGGATGAGGAGGTGGATCAGGAGGAAGAGGGGGGGGAAGGATGGAATGACGTGGATGGGCTTTCGGAGGAGGATGTGCGGGAGGCGGAGTCGGGGTCGGAGTCAGAGTCGGAGTTGGATTGATGGTCGGATGGGATGAATGGATGGATGGATGATGGTGTCGTGGTTTCGAAGGGGGGGGTTGGGGGGGGGGGTGGTTCGGAAAAGTCATCTACGGGGTTCTATTTCACGGTGGATGTGCGCTTTGTCTTGTATTTGGGTGCGACGGGCAATTGAGATGGAGGATTGGGGGGGGTTCCAGGTCATGAAGAGCGTTGGCTCTGGCAGCTTGCAGGTCGATGGCTGCCTTTCTACTTTTAGGTACCAGTATGCAAGAGCCACGTGTACTATACGGCAGTTATATCGTCAATGTATTGTTCTTTTATGTACGACATGATGCTCGTGCATCCCTTCAATGTGCACGGTGGACGCAGAAGACATGGCATTCACACACATATACAAACACACAGACGGGGAGCGAGAGAGAGACGTGGAACATGGCAACGAGGTGAGATTCACAACATGACCAAGTCGAACGGTATTTCGTCGTTTTGTCCTCCCGGCCATGAATAATGAGTGGTTCCGCCCATGCCATGCGCCGGCAATACAATGAACCATGTTGTCTCGCCCGCGTGTTTCTTTCCGTCCTGGACCGGTACTTGGCCGTCGTGTGTGTGTTCCATCTTGGTCATAGTCAGAATCCCGTTCCTTGTGGGGTGGACGTGGCATTGCGTTTGCCGCAGCCGCAGCCGCAGCCGCAGCCGCACGTGAGGTGATCTGTGTACACTTTGCGTTACGCCGGTCCCATTCTTCCCCGGGTGGAAACTTCACATCAAGACGGTTTGCCTCCAGTGATGGTGGAGTGTTGTGGCACCATCCGTCTCAGTGAGTAACCCCGCAGACGGCAAGGGACAGAACACTCCAGTGAGGAAGTCGATGAAAAAGCCTGTTGCATTTTTAGGTTGAAGAAGGAAGAGGAAGGGGAGGAGGGGAAAAAAAAAAAAAAAAAAAAAAAAAAAAAGGAGGTCAAGTCGGGCTCAAGGAATCATGATGCGAAAAGGCCGCCAACTCAGCGCGCAGGAGCTCCGTCACCGACTCTGCCTCGCGCCTCCTCCCCGACTGCGACAGGCGGTTTATGGTGTCGTTGCCGAGGATCGACACCCAGGAGATGATGCGCATGGCCCGGGCGTGGGTGGGCTTGCTGAGCCTGTCGGAGTGACACCGCTGCACGAGCCGGTGCAGCTTGTCCTTGTGGTGGAAGAAGCGCATGGCGGGCCCGTGGTCCGGGTGCGTGGGGTGATGGAGATGCAGATGTGCGGTTTCGACGTCGAGGGTCCGGGGGAGGAGACTCGCCATGGCGATGTGGGCGTCAAACACGCCCTCGGAGGGGGCGACGCGGCTGTACGACTCGACCGTCGAGAGCCACGAGACGGATCGCCAGGGCAGGACGAGGAGCCTGGGGAGGAGTGCGTGGCCGTGATAGCGCTGCTCGGCGTCGAGGATGGTCGTGATGGCCGCGTCCAGGTTGCCGTGCTGGGGCTGGCTCTTGGTGTGCACCATTTGCGCGAGCAGAAACGAGGCCCGCCTGATGCGCAGGTCGCCGTCCCACGAGGCGTTCGCGTCCGTCACGGTGCGCGAGACCCATTCCCACGCGGCGCCTTCGAGCCCTTCGGCGATGAGCAGCGGCGTGAGGGCGCCGAGGAAAGCCCTGTCGTCGAGGAAGCTCAGGTCCGCCTCTGCGCCGCTGGACCGGAGCCACCGCAGCACGCGGAGCGCGGTCTGAGACGAGCCCGCGCCGGTGGCCGTTGACGGCGGGTCGTGGCGGGAGGGCATCATCATCTGCCGCTTGGCCATGATGCATCCGGTGGCGGCCTTGAGGCTCATCATCCCCTTGGCCACCGCGTGGTCGAACACGTCCATGGGGTCCCTCTTGGCGCCCGGCAACACCGCCGCGGGCATGCCGGGCCCAGCCTGTTTGCCATGGCTGAAGAGCGGGTTCGAGAGGATGGACTTGAGGTGCCGCGTGGCGGCCGAATCTCGAACCTGGCGCCGGTCCACCGCCTCGCTTCCTGTCGCCGACGCGGCTGCGGCAGCGCGCTCGGAGCCGCGGCCATATTCGAGGTCCAGCTGCTGTCGGAAGGATGTCTTGAGGCCGTCGAGTAGCTTCTGCGAGTGCTGTTTCGACAAGCCGGCCGGTTCGTGATAGCCGGCGAACAGGTTCCGCAGCGACTGGACCGACTTGGTGGAAGACAACATCTCGGCAAGTGACACGCGCAAAGGTCCCGCAAAGGTCCCGCAAAGGTCCCGTGTTCAAGGCGCCGCCGCGGGGGCAGGCGTGCGTTTCGTTCCTCGTTGCTAGAATTTCCGGAGTCGTCGATCGGCCAGTCGCCACGCCTCGTGAGGACCAACCACTGGTGGTCGACGGGGCCTCTGCTCATCCGCGCAGCCCCGTGCTCGAGGCGGCTCGTGAGTCACGTGACTGCCGCACCAAACTCACTCACCTTGGGGAGAGAGAAACTTGGGAAGAGAGCTTGGGTGGGTCGAGTGGGGCCAGCCTGGGTGCCCTCTGCGGCTCTGCCCAAAGGCGGAGGGGATTCCGGATCAATCGGTGGCGTCGTATCAGATGATGGCATTGGTCTGGTCTCGCAAAGCTTACGCCACAGACAGACAGGACGGGTGCATTGCTGCTGCGTGTGGGAGCTGCGGCGGGCGGAAGGCTGGAAGCTGTAGGCTGTAGGCTGTAGGCTGTAGGCTGTGAGTGAGTGGGTGAGTGAGTGAGTGGCATTGGAAGTGGCCCTGGCAGCGTCTGGCACGTCGCTGCGGGGAGCTTTGATGCTTGTTTGGTTCCGGCTGGCTTTTTGGCTGCAACGCAGCTCTGCTCCTGGGGCCCGGGGGCGCCAGTCGGCCAATTGGCGTGGGCAGGGCGTCAACAGGCGTCAACAGGGGTGGAGCGCAGGCGGCATTGGGCGTCTGGTTGGCAGTGGTTGGCAGTGGTTGGCAGTGGTTGGCAGTGGTCACTGGTTGCTGGTGCGGGTCCCCGCGCTGGGCCAATCCAATCCGCGCACCGTCCACGGCCCCAAGGCTCGCTGAGACTTTGAGACGTGCCTTCCCCGTCGTCGGCTCGCTCGCTCGCTGGCTGGCTGCCCAGTGCCCGCTGCTGGCTGCCCGCTCAGCGTTCGCCAAACGTAGAAATCCTCAGCCGCCCGCGTGTCTCCCTTCACACCTCCAACCTCCTCCTCGCACAAAGCCCATCGCTTCACCCACGCATCCATCTGACCCCATCCCCGGGACCATCTCTCTTGTGGACCTGGCCCCTAGCCGCCTTTCCGTCCCCGTCCTCTTGTTTTTTCCCGTCTTCCTTCTCCCCTCTCCCTCTCTCTCCATCTCATCTCCCTTTGTCCTCGCAGACGGCCACTTGATCAGGCCGCTGCGTTTCTCGACTTCTCACCACACCCTTCCCTCTCTTCTCAACAGCCCACAACCCTACCTCCCATGTCCGAGGTGGCATCACGGCCGTCCGCCTCGCGCGGCAGAGGCTCTGGTCGCGGAGGTCGAGGAGGTTTTGCCGGTCGGGGCGGCCGCACCAGGACCAACGGCGACAAATCAGACCACCACAAGGATGAAAATCTCGGCGCCTTCGAAGACCAAGGCGAGTTCGCCGAGCTTCGCAAGCAATATGGCACCAAGACATCGGTGATTCGCGAAATGTTTCCCGACTGGTCCGAGGCCGACGTGCTTTTTGCTCTCCAAGAAACCAATGGCGATGAGAACGAAGCTGTCGCACGCATTGCTGAAGGTGCGTGAATCCCACTTCTGCACATGCTTCCGCACCCCACGTAGCGTCTGCTGCCCTGCAGCTGTCCACGTTTGCCACCGCATCTTGCTTCTTGATTCTCTCTGCTTGTTTCTTGATCTGGATGGAGCCGATGCGGCCCCGTCTGCAAAACCGTCTTGTCTCTGTGAACCGAGCTGACACTTTTGGCCACTTCCACAGGCACAATCTCCCAGTGGGGCGAGGTCTCCAAGAACAAGAAGACTGCCCGCTCAAAGACCAAAGATGGCTCGTCGGCACATACCAACAATGAGTCCTCTGCATCTGGTCTTCGTCCCTCCCGAGGTGGCCGAGCTGGCCTGGACGGTGCTCGTGGGCGAGGTCGAGGTTCTGAAAGAGGTGGCCGCGGCCGTGGTGGCGCCAATCGAGGCCGCCCTGCCCAACCCAGCACCGCTGACCCTCGCAAGGAGAGCAACGAGAGCAAGGAGAGCAAGGAAAACAAGGAAAACCAGCAGCTGTCCATCCCGACTGAGGAATCATCCGCCTGGGACCATTCCAAGCTCGAGACGGATCATTCCGAGCCCAAGGCTGTCGTTGCCGAGATGCCTACACCTGCAGCTCCCGCAGCCAAGACGTGGGCCAGCATGTTGCGACAGACAACAGCTCCCAAGCCCGTACCTGTTGCTTCCAGAGAAATCCCTGTACTCAAGTCCGCTGAAGTCGAATCGCATTCCGCCCTAGAAATAGCCCAGCCCGAGCCCGAACTTGCTGAAGCGGCCGAGGAAGAAAGCACGCCAGTGGCTCAACGCGCGGTGCCCGCCCAAGCTCCCGTCCTCGGCGAAGAAGAAGCTGTTGTTCTCCCTCCTCCCGATGACCTGACCGAGACCAATCTTGAACAGGTTGTTGACGTGTCTAACCCACCTGCAACCGGTACCGCCCGAAGCACCGCCGCCGACTCTTGGGATCCGCGCCAGAGCCCTGTTGATTCCGCCGCCACCCCCATCTCGGCCGCTCACCAGCAGCACCAGGCTCAGCGATCCGCCGCCAGCGGATATGCCGCCTCCGCCATCAAGGCAACTGCTGAGCGGTCGAGCCGCATACCCAGCCTTCAGCGACGAGTGCTGGACCAAGAAGAAGCTGTCCGCATGCCTGGCAACCGCGAGGTGGATCGTGCTGCCGTCAAGTTTGGAGCGTTCAGCTTGAATGACGGAGAAGAGGATGTCGACGTTGAGCGTGAGGAACCAGAGACTCGAGCCCAGCCACCTGCCGAGTCGCCCGTGGCTCATCCCCGCGCCTCACTTCCTCCGGCCGTGTCTCAACCTGTTGCCGTTCCGGAGCCGTATTCCCACAAACCTGGCTTTGTTCCTTCTGCCGGTCCTGGAGCGGGTAAGACTTCTTTCGAGCAAGCGCCAGTCCATCAAGTCGCCATGTCGGACAATGCAGAAGCTAACAAGCCAGCCGCGGTTCTAGTTCCCACCGGTCCTGCAGCTGCCCAGGCTCCATCGGCTCACGCCCAGCCGTACGGCCGATTCGGACCTCCAGACCATGTCGCTGCTGCCGCTGCTGCTGCTCACGCCCAGAAACCTCTTGACCCCTTCCACACCGCCGCGCAGTCTACCCCGGTCTCCCAGCCTCCGTTCGACAATTACTCGGCACCAGCCACTCAACCCCAAGGCCAACAGCCTGGGGCTGCTTTCGCTTCTGCACCCAACGAATACTCCAACTACTATACTGCCAACCAGCAGGAGCGAACCCCTTACAACACGTATGGACAGCACTACGGTGCCCAGCAGGGTGCCCATGGCCAGCATGACGGTGTCTCACAGCAGCGCCCATTCGCTGGCTACAACGCGTCCGACAGCCTGAGCCAGTACCCGCAGAGCGGCTCGTTGCATAACCAGCCTCGATTCGGCGGCTCGAGCGACACCCAGACCAGCGGCCACTCTACCCCCAACCCTGCCGCGCAGGCACAGCAGCAGGGCCAGCAGGGCCAGCAGGGCCAGCAGGGCCAGCAGGGCCAGCAGGTTCAACAGGTTCAACAGGGCCAGCAGGTTCAACAGGGCCAGCAGTCGCAGCAATCCCAGCAACCTCAGCCGGGCGCGCCCGGCTCGCAGCCCCAGTCCCACGGACAATACCCCGGATACAGCCACCCATACTACAGCAATCCTTACTATCACCAGTACTACTCGGGCTACGGGCAGGGCGGCTTCGGCCCCTACGCCGGCAAGGGCGGCATGTATGGGCAGCCCTACGGGATGTCTCCCAATGCTCCCTATGACCACTCTGCATCTCCCAGCACATTTGGCGGGCCCTCTTCTCTCCACCGTGACAGCAGCCTTGGCTCTGGTCTGGGCGAATACGGCCGCTCTGGCTCGGGCCAGGCCGCAAGCCAGCCTGGTCTCGGCAGCAGCAGCTTCGGCGGTGGAGGACATGACAGCTTCGCTCGCGGATCCTCGTCCTTTCAGTCCCAGGGTCAGTCGTTCAACGGCCAGAGCCAGCCTCCCGCATCTGGCTCGACTGATGAGCTGAAGCCGTTCGGCGATGGCAAGACGAGCGGCTCGGGACCGTCTCCATCTCTGGGGGGCGGGCCCCGGCCCGGGTCTGCCACCAACAGCGCGCCCAGCGGCCAAAGCGGCCTCCCTCCCCCCCAGAACTCGCAGATGGGCGGCGCAGGAGGCTATGGTGGCTACCCCAGCCATCTGCAGGGACACAATGTGCACGGCAGCGGCTACGGCATGGGCGGCGGCGCGGGCGGCAGCCAGCACGGCAGCAGCCCTTATGGCAACTACGGCCAAGGCTTCGGCAACAGCGGCTACTACGGAGGCGGCCAGCAGCAGCGTGGTGGTTGGGGCGGAAACTACCATTAGTGGGGTAGGAGCCGCGAAGTGAGACGGCGCGGCGGCAAGATTCGCCCAGACCGCGACCGCGATCGTGGCTATTTCATGCGGGCCAGGGAGGGCGAAGCGCGCATCATGAGAGAGCTTTTGGGCTGGACTCCATCGGACCCATGAAGACTCCTTTCTCTTCCTTTTCTTTTTCTTCTTTTTCTGTGTGTTATATGGAAAGCATTGGGACGGAAGACATGACGACCACCAGAACATGGCCGTTCCGTTTAGAAAGCGGACAGGCACATGTTGACGGGAAATGAATGGTGGAAGAGAGACAAAAAAGGAAACAAAGAACAGCAATGAGGGCCGGACGGATTTTGTGTTTTTATTATTTCAATTAAAACCCAGGGCCCATGGCGTACATGTACGATTGCAAAACCAGAAAAACTGTCTACCGTGGTTTTTTACGTTTTTTTTTTTTCTTCTTTCTCCTGTTCTTGTTTTTTATTACTTTCCCCTTCCTCGTCATGTGATTATATGAGAATATCCCTAAAAAAAAAAACAAGAAACCAGGACGGGAGGGGGCACGAGGGGCGTGGCACTGGCGAAAGAAAATGGAAAAGACATGATGCCCGTGGATTTGCGCGGCATGCTGATTGTGGACGAGGTTGTGTTTGTTGATTTGAGGTTGTGTCTTGTGAAGTGAAGTGATTGACGTGCATGTCGTGCATGTCGTGCATGTCGTGCATGTCGTGTGTGATGGATGTCCGTGTGGGATGGGATGGGATGGGGATGGTGCTGTTTGTAGGACAAGTCGCCCCGTGAGCGAGCGAGCCAGCTAGCTAGCCGGACGGACAGACGGACAGAGAGCCAGAGAGCCGGGTTGGTGGCATCAATATCGTGCATAGGATGGAATAGAAAGGGATGGATGGGCATGGGCATGGGCATGGGCATGGGAACAGGGGAGGAAGCAAAGAGGGGAAGAGCACGAGGGGAAGAGCACGAGAAGGGACAAAGACCAAGACGAAGAATATAGAATATAGAAATATTCTCATGTAACCGAAATCCTATTCATGAAAGAGAAGAAAGTGCAGGTGATGCAGCAAGTCGGCAAATTAGCAAATCAGGGGAAAAGGGAAAAGGGAAAAGGAACAGAGGAACAAGCAAAAGAAGATGAAGACGAACAGAAGAGGCATAACAGAAATGTAGTCATGAAAAATTGATCCTCTAACAAAAGAGCAGAACATACAGCCAACCCAGAACCCAGCAAAAAGAATCGCAAACTCATCAAACTCACAACCAGATCCCCCCCCCCCCGCTCAAACACACCCATCCTCCTCCTCCATATCCTGCACCGCCAGCTCCTCATTCGCCAGCCTCCGCAGCCGCTCCCGCACCGCCGGATCCCGCTCCAGCTCCTGCCACGTGCGCACGTCCCACTCCTCGGGGTGGTGCTTGCCTCGGCCACGGCCGCCCGGCAGGCGCTTCTTCATCGTCATCATCATCCTCCTCATCCTCCTCCACCACGGCCAGCGCCTCCACCACGGCCAGCGCCCCGACGCGGACGCGGACGCGGACGCGCCCCTCGCGACGAGCACCTCCCGCCCGAGGACCTTGCCGGCGAGCTCGAGCGCCCCCAGCGAGGCGAGCACCACGACGACGGTCGACCACCAGACCGGGTCGCGGCCAAAGAGCCGGGTGAAGGAGCGGCGGATGTGGTAGGGCCCGTCCGGGCCGGGGGCGTAGACGCCGTCGAGGAAGGCGAGCCAGGCGAACCAGCCCCATGTTGTGATGAGGAAGGAGAGCATGACGAGGGTGGGTTTGTAGTGGGTTTCGAAGATGCTTTTTCAGATCCCGCGACTGTGATTAGCTTTTTTTTTTTTTTGGCTGC